>JANQDE010000003.1:2047546-2111738 GCA_037157785.1 Cephalotes varians
AGGAAGAGATGAAATTGAGCGAGGGAAGGGGAAAGGGGGAGAAGCGAAGCGGAGGGGGATAGTAAAAATGTGCGACGAAGAAGGGCACGACGGACGGTATATTCACCGGCAACTTTACCACAAACAACATTTCTCACGCGCGAAAAGCAGGTTTCGATAACTCAATAAGGAAACGGTGGGAAAGACGGAATTCAATTCAGTTCATTTAAATTCAATGCAAGACGACTTGCGGTAATTTTTTTTCTTTCAAAACGAGCGCGCTCGAGCGAGCGTTTGCTCGTCGGAATTTGTTCGTCGATTGCCGTCGCTAATTAATTTTCGTGACGGCGCGCGCGGAAATATCAACAGTGCTGCGCTCTGGCGCCGCAACGGCGAAATGCGGACGGCACCGACGCGATAGAAAATTTTACATAATTCTCCGCGCAACGCAATTACATTTTTATGTCCGAAAAACAAACCAGATGTGATTGCGAACACACGAATGAATAAACCATTAATTATACAATTAATTATGCGCAAAATAAGTTCGTGCTCACCAGTCTGCGCTGCGTTCCGCCGTTCCTTCGCGCCTTCCGATCGTAAACTTTCTTCCACCGCATCCTTCCAAAGCCACGAAAAGGAGCGCTCACCCGCGATCATGAGAATCGGTACACAGCACACGCGATCGCAATTTTTTACACGCGAATAGAACGAGAGTTAAAACAATACGGTCGCCTGGCACGTCATTCTCCCGACTTTATTTGAGTGTCATACAATGCGGTAACCGCAATCGCGTACGCACATTGAAACGTCACGATCGGCCGATACCTCATTCCATTCCACTTTCCGGCACTTTGCTTACAAGCGCTCGAAACGCGTAACATATGAAGAGTAAAAAAAAAAGCGTGGGAGCAGCTCTCGCCGATTACGAATTGTCGCGACGCGGCGCGAAACTGTTATGGCGACCGCGCGTGCGCATGCGCACGATTACGTCTGTGGTTCGCGTAAAGTTTCGTTCGTAGAATCCCGACCGGCGACCTCTCGATGCCGTTTTGCGGCAAGACGCGATCGCGATCGTCGAATCGACGCGACGTGGCGATCGCACGGGGATCCGCCCGGCACTTCTCGCACTCATATGAGCGCGAAACTCGCGTACGACAATACGAAAAACGGAAAATCGCGAAGAGCGCGGCCCGACTCGACCGCACGATCGTCGCGGCGCGAAACTGTCATGGCGACTACGCATGCGCGCGAAATCTAAATACTACAATTAACGATGCAATTAACTTCTTGCGGTCAATTAATCGTTATTTTGTTGCTGCTATTATGAGATATTTGTTATATGGGCGCGAATGAATTCCGAGATGTCTTTTGAGCGGCAAACTCAAATTTAGCTCCTCGTAATCGATGGCTAATTGATTTTCTATCGCCTACGTTATCGACAAAAGATGGTAAAAAGTGATTGAAATGATTTACCTTATCGACATGTGATATGTCGGTAATGCAAATTTCTGCAGTATCTTATTGTTTACATATCGATATTAGATAACTATTTTAATAAAAAAAGCCTTGTAATATTATAACTATAAGATACTAAAATAAAGGTACTAAAGTAAAGGTGTTAAAATATTCTTAATGCTTTTTTTACATTAATAATTTCTTTTTTAATTTAAATCATTCTAATTTTTAATTATTATTTTTATAATGTATTGTTACGCAATTATATTACGGAATGAAAGACGGATGTGTTATCCATCGGAAATATCCGTGGCTATATAGTTCAACGTGCATGTTTTGTGCTCGTAGAGGCGCCAATAAACGTTCCATCTAAAACTCTGCCACGTCTACCTTCAGGCTTTTCTTTAGCTGCACTCCACAGTCCACTTGATCTCGCACGCTCATAGAGTTATTTCATCTTTGTGTTTATCAAACGTTAAACAAGGATAAATGATGCTAGCAAGTGTGCAAGCGCCAAGAAGGCGTAACGCACCTTCTGTCTAAACATTTAAGAATAGAATCACATCGGAATTTTTTCGAGGTCAACCGACCTAGCTTCAACATCGTCAGCGAATGTTTACAAGGTTTACATTTTCGATTCGTCGTTGACGTATCGGATTGTCAGGTGAGATTATTGCAAGTGAATAAGTTACATTTGTTGAACGTAATTAATTTTACATCGACCACATATATATAAATAATATTTGCATCTTTAAACTTCTTATTACGAGTGTATTTCATTTTTTCTTAAAAAAAAAAAAGTTATTAAATAATCTCGGGTTAATTAATTTTTTCTCTACGAAATATCCATCGTATTTATAATATTATTACGTAATATTTTAATTTATTTGCTTTAAAATTGTGTTTGGACAAAGCAGAAACTAAAATCGGATCTTTTTCACATTGTCAAGAACTTAGATGTAATAATGGGTAATGCGGGAAGCAACCAGCCTGTAGGCCATCATCATGGCACTACAGTAAGCAGAGAGCACCGACATAGCAAAGATCATCCTCCACCCTCTCCAGGAAAGGAAGGTCAGGCGTTTGTCTTCGATAAAAAACCCAGCCAAAAGCTCGTATTTCAGTCTTCCCACGAGGAAGAGGAGCCATACTTTGCAAAAGTAACATCAAGAAATATCAAAATGACATTTTCAAACATGCAAAAATATTACGCTGTAATTTTATATGAATAGAGTGGCCAACAGGATGGGGAAGACTTTGGATCACAGAGACCAAGGTCTAACACAGTGTCTGAGGGTACAAAAGTCGCGGACAGTAAGGTGCTACCGACTGTTTTCAAGTGGGAAGGAGGAGGAAAGCAGGTATATATTAGCGGAACATTCACCGGTTGGAAAACATTACCAATGGTAAAGAGCCATGGGGATTTTGTTACGATAATTGATTTACCAGAGGGAGAACATCAGTATAAATTTTTCGTTGATGGAGAGTGGAGGCACGATCCTGGACTGGTAAGTGTCACATTTCTGAATTTAACAGCTATATGTACATTATTTACGTCGCATCTGTACTCCATATATGTCACATATTAAATTCAAAGATTATTAATGTTATAGAAAATTGTAGACAATGGTATGGGCTCCAAGAATAATTTGGTTTCTGTAAGGAAGAGTGACTTTGAAGTATTTCAAGCTCTTGCAAAAGATAGCGAAGGTGTTACTAGTAGTACTCAAACGGAATATGGACAAGAAATACCACCGCATAAACCTTGGGAGAAAATAACTGGTCCACCTATCTTGCCGCCACACCTGCTACAAGTTATTCTTAATAAGGACACACCATTATCCGTAAGTTAAAGAGAATAAAAAATATTTCAATGAAAATTCAATCAGACTTTCTGTCATCGTGTATTATTTTTTTCAGTGTGAACCTACTCTTCTACCTGAACCAAATCACGTTATGCTGAACCATCTTTACGCTTTGAGCATTAAAGACAGTGTGATGGTTCTGTCAGCCACGCATCGTTATCGCAAAAAATATGTCACAACTTTGCTTTACAAACCAATTTAAATGTCAAGTTATTCCCGTATTTGTTGGTGCTGTATACTTTTAACTATGGCGGAATAATACAGGTGCCCAAGTGACGCGTTCAAAAAACAAGGTAGAAGCTTATAATATCCAAAAATGGTTCGTCACTATGTTTATTATACCTCAGTCATGTGTATAATAATGTAATTACTATTTATTAAAGCCAGATATTTTATATTTACTATTCTTGCTATTATCAGCAAATGTGATCCAAACTGACATAGGAATTACTTTGAGATGTGCATCTTGCAAGAATATAATTGCTTGTGTATGTGTGTGTGTGTGTAAAATTTTCATTTAGACACTATTGTTAGTTATTTCCGGTATGTACGCGTAAGGTGGGTCCGATCTCGTTCTAAGAAAAAATAGACCCTCGGCCGTCTGATCAATATGCTCTCCCATGAGTACTTCTTGCGAATTGGTGCATTTGCCGTTCATGTATGAATCCCAGCTGTCGCATTTTCTAGCCAGCAGCCCTGTTTTGGAGTTTATACTTTCTGTGAAGTATACATATGACCGTCCATGACTGCAAGCCTCTAAAATAGATAGAAAGAATAAGATGTTTCTGTTACAAGAATTTGCGTTAATGACGAAGATACTTACCCATTATCTCAGGGATGCAGCAACATCCGGGTTGAATCGCCGTACCAGCATTTGGATAAAAGTCTGCTTTTCCTAGCGGTTGAAGAAAGCCTAAAACTCCCCCACAGGAGTGTATGACATCGACGAATACCGCATCCGTGGGATCCAATCGAGTTTTCTCGGAAGCGAATACGTGGAATCCCGGAAGCGCTGGATCCAAACCTGTTACTCTGCTCAATTTTCCTGAAGTCGTCGCACCGCCCGCATTTCCAGCCACGTGTGCGCCAAGAGAATGACCTTATAAATCAACGGCAATGAAATTGCGATTACAAATAGTACCATTATATTATACAAGACAATGTACCGATAAAGTGGACGTCTTCCATTTTCAGTCCAGTCTCTCTCACTAAAAAGTCTATAAAGTTGGCCGCGTCAGTCCCAACTCTTACGGTGTTATGCATCGGTCCCAAGTAAAATGTGCTTGCGGCCAAAGGTTCCCAATCCACAAGGATGACGTTGTAGTCGTCATGAATGAGAAAAGCTGTTCAAAAGAGCAAATTATCCACGAGTGTGCCTCGCCAATGAATCTAACTCACAAATCAATTGATCAAACAAGCGGCCGCACCTTCTTTCATGTTCAGAAGTCCGGTACTCATGGCACTCGATTTCCATCCATGGGTTATGAATTTCGTTTTTCGCGAAGGTTTGAAGTCGGAGCTAGCGAGTTCCGTGGTGTCATTTAAAGTCACCCGTATGCCTTCTTTCGGATTAGTTCTTAAAAATATTATGGGAAGCTAAATCAAGTAAATAACGGAAGAATATTACGCAATATGTTGCTAAATAATATGTACATTGGAATTTGCAATTATATACCGAGTGTAAATTATGTAGGCTACTTCCGAATCATCCAATACACCTTTCTTTTCGTCGTCTTGGACCTTTAACACTGCTACTTGGGGCTGCCCATTACCGTCAGGCATGAATATCCAATCCTCTCCGTAGCCATCGTATCTTTGGCGCAAACCGCTTTCCCATTGTTGTGAGTACACAGAATACCGCAGTATAACAAGAACGAAAATTTGTTTCGATACTAGACTTAGCAACATCTTACTAATTTATTTAATAGGATTATGAGCAAGGGAGATTGATTGTGATAGTCGTACAGACCTCACATTAAAACTACAAACGAACGCAGCAATTAAATCATTGGCGTCGCAGGGTGGAGACTCCTTTTTAAATCCTGGCGGTATCATGATAAGACACTGGTACCTTTTCGTTTGGCCTAGTTCTTCCTGTTTTATCTCGCATGTTGTATCGCGAGTGCGGAAGTACTGTCAAGCGGGAGATTGTAATTACATACAGAAGGGTGCAGATTTATACCGAACAGAGTGATGTGCGACCTCGTGCGCGCATATCGCGCGCGACGTTGAAATCAGCTTTTACAAGCGTTGTAAAGCAACTCAATATCGTGGATTATTTGCATTTCCTGATATGCGTGTTTCAAACAATGCGATTCACATTGAACGGACAATCGCTTGATCGCAATCCGCATTATTGAAATCAAGCGCTTCAGAATAATAATCATGGAAAAATTTAAAAAATGAAAAACATATAGTGCGAACGTATAATATATTATCATGTTATAATTTGTTTCATTCGGTAACGTCATTTTACTCGTACAGAACACATGTTCGCAGATTACATTTAAGAATAAGGTACAAATCTCTGTACTTCACTTTATTGCTATGATATTCATTATACCGTACTTCGTTTTGTGAATGTCAGGATACTATCGCTTTCTGTCTCAATAAAAGAAAAGATCGGTGAATACAAGATCTAAATCTAATAATGCACGAGTGATAAAATATGTTCATAGCATATAACACTCATACTCGTGTCTCCTTCCAAATTGTCAACCATACGTAAGTATCAAAAACACAGTAGAGAATTCATTAGACCAAGATTCAGATTTCTTACATTTATGTTCCTCTTTACTGTTTTCTAAAACAAAAAGAATCTTGTATCAATTTATCAAAAGATCATATTTTCATCAAGAAGACAAGAATAAAATTACTCACTTTCTTCTTTTACCTCGTCTATAATAGTAGTTTTTCCAAGCTCGCCATAACCAAAGCAACCTACTAAGGGTACTTTGGGAAATAATCTTTTAAATATTGTTGATTCTACATTAGTTTCATAGTACATTTCATTTCCACGAGCTACGCACACAAACATAAATCCTATGGAATGTTTCTTTAACTTTACTTTGTCCTTAAATGACTTTAATCTTGCTTCCACACATTCCTCTGTATTGCATTTCTTTTCCAAAACTGTGGACCACGTCTGTATAGAACCAGTGATCAGGATAGCGACAACATATGGGGTATGCATTCTTTGAAGCAGTCTGTTTCTTTGTCTTTTGTACGAACTATGTATACGTTGTACATACACATCTTGCAACACACCACCCCATACAGAAACTATTTTATTTCCTTTGCTGAATATATGCAAAAAGAATAAACATGTCAAGCATTATAAACATTATCAAGCAATTGGATATACTTGAATGATAAACTTAGATATGTATTATCGCTTGAATTAAATATAAATTATACCTTTTTTTTATGGCTGAGGCCCAATGTTTTGCTATGGTATCACCCACAATATTACAGAATAACATAAAACATGTAGACGTCTCGTGATTTGATGTTTCATAATTAATAATTCTACTAATTTCCTCATATTCAGCTGTTTTTCGTATGGTATTGCTATGGTAATGTTCTGTTATTTTAAATGATTTTATTCTCACATTTGGGATTTGTGGCAAAAGTGCACATACCATATTTGGAAATTGATGATATTCAAACTCTTTATCCATAATAACACCTTTACTATACAACATTATAGTCTCACAATCTTTAGGTAGCAAAGCCTCTATACGTTCTTAAAAAGAAATAAAAGATTTTTAACATTCTCAAATTTATGACTTCTTAGACAAAAAAATAAATAAAAGAACTAGTATTAAAATATTTAAAAAATTTGTCAAAAATTGGAATAAAATATTTACTTGCTACTGTTGACAAAATCTTTTTATTCATCTAATTATTTATTTGTAACATAAGAGAATATAAAATATATATCTTCAAAACAAATATATAATGTAAACAAATACAAAATGTATACCTTCTACATTGCGTGGTGTATTTTCAGGAATGAAAAAGAAACCTACTGATGGTTTAATTCTTATATTCTTGATTTGAGTTAAAAATGATTCATCTCGTGTTTTGTATACTTGTATAAAACAACAAGGGCCTCTTGTACATTTCTCATTATTTGCAGCTTCTAACCAGGATCTAGAAAGAATAATTTCATACTCAAATTTATGGCACGTTCAACTTACAATATTTCTTTCATGTACCTTTCATGCAGTAGTATATATAATATAATATTAAATATTACCATCAAGTTTTATAATTAAACTTTTAAAGATATAACATGTGATATGACAAAATTATTTGTAAAAATTAATCTACAATATGTGCTCTTTGCTTCCTGTTTCTAGCTTTTGCCTCTTCATGCAATTTTTTTATTAACAATTGTGTTTCTCGTCTCTTCTGTCAGAGTCAATTTTTATTTGGGGTGACAAAAACAAAAACATTTCGCAAAAAGGTAAAAAGGAAAGAGATAAAAGCAAGAAATAGGAAGCAAAGAGCACATTATAGATTAATTTTAAGTCAAATGTTGGTATTCACATACACGTACATGATATCAGAACTATCATTTTGCTCACATTAAACAAGTGTTTGGGATTATCGAATATGGATTATTAATGGACCATCAATATGTACCTGCAAACCATCGCAGCGCTCGCCAGATCCCTGGCATTTAAATATTGAAAGACAATTCTCAAAATATCATAGGTTAGATAGGTATTCGAATCCAATGTATTTTCACTGCTTTGCGTTGCATCGTTATCGTTTTTGGACACACCAGATCTTTCCTTCCGAGTTTTCTTTTGCGCTGGTCCTTCCATCCTTTTTCGAATGAAAAGCCACTTGTCAAATATCACAGTATCTTAACGTCAAAGCACGCGAAAGCGGAGGCGGGCCGACCTAGCTTCAACATCGCCAGCAAATGTTTACATTTTCGATTTGTCGTTGACGTATAGATCAGATTGTCAGGTGAGATTATTGCAAGAATACGTTACACTTGTTGAACGTAATTAGTTTTACATGGACTACATTGCATATATAAATAATATCTGGATCTTTACACTTTTTATTACAATTGTTTTTCATTTCTTTAAAAAAAAAAATTATGTTGCTATCAAATAATCTCAAGTTAATTTCTTCTACGAAATATCTATCATATTTATAATATTATTGCATATTTTAATTCTCCAATCACCCGCTTTTCCTTTCGTTGTCCTTAAACCTTTAACATTGCTACTTGGGGCTATCCATTGCTCCGTTAGGCATTAATATCTAATCCTCTCTGTAGCCATCGTATTTTTGCGTAAACCGCTTTCCCATTGTTGTAAGTACACAGAATATCACAGTATATCAAGAACGAAAATTTGTTTCGATACTAGACTTAGCAACATCTTATTAATTTACTTAATATGGTTTAAAACTACAAACGACGAACATAGCAGTTAAATTATTGACGTCGCAGGGTGGAGACTCATTTTAAATCCTGGCGATATCATGATAAGACGCTGGTACCCTTTCGCCTAGTTTTTCCTACTTTATCTCGCATGTTGTAGGGATGGGCGATATTCGTCGATTCATTGATGCAGTCAATGTTTTTTAGGAAAAATCGATGTTTCAAAATTATTTGAACATCGATGTTCTTCGTCAACATCGCCCATCCCTAATCGCGAGTGCGGAAGTATTGTCAAACGGGAGATAAAGGGTATGTTCCGATATTCACTGAGTACTCAAAATCTATAGCACGTTACGTGCACTATAAATATTGAGTATTCGCAGGGAATATCGGACCACAGCCTATAATTACATTCAGAAGGGTGCAGTTTTATACCGAACAGAGTGGTGTGCGATCTCATGCGCGACGTTGAAACCGGCTTTTACAAGCGTCATAAAACAACTCAATATCGTGGATTATTTGCATTTCCTGATATGCGTGTTTCAAACAATGCGAATCCATGTGGATAAGATCCACGTGGGATTTATATTGATATCGAGTGCCCTCTCAAAAAATCCACGTGGATTCTATGTCGCTTATCTATGTGACAGCGACGTGGATTTCACGGGCTGTTTTTGTCGGGTTGTCAAATATCATAGTATTTTGACGCCAAAGCACGCGAAGGAAGCGGAACGGAAGCGGCTTCAAAGTTTCAAGATTCGCGATAAATCCTACAATGGAACTCCTTGCGCATGTGTGAACTATGTATAGGCCACATGACTGATGCATTTTCAGAAAAAATGTTTCAGACAAAAGTTGTTTGGGTCGAAGAGGGACATAAGAGAGTACCACTGATTTGACTTTGGCGTCATTAAGGTCACATCTTTTTAAATGGATCATCATATTTTTGATACATATATATATATATATATATAGTTTTTATCATTTCCGTGATATACTGATCTTAGTTTATCTAAGTTCTTACCTAGCGTTTATTTTTGTTTTTTTGATTAAAATTGAAGAAATTTTATTACACACATCTTTTATAAGTCTATAAAAGTTTATTATAATGGCAAAAAAATTCATAATTCTTACAGAATAATCTTTACATAAACATATCGCTTGCTCCAAAATAATTTTAGTCAATTAAGTGTACTTGAATAAAAAGTTAAATTATGTTTGGCATCGTTATAATACCTGGCTGAATGTACGATATTGACATTGACACATGTGCTAATACTATTTGAGAACCTTTCGCATCCTGTTGTAGGCGATTCAACTCAACAGGTTGTAGGATTGAGTCTTCTTTTCTGCAATTTAATTAAAAATTACTAAATATTGATATGTATAGAAATATACTTTTTTAATTAACAAGTAATACCTTATCACTACCAGACTGTACAATGGTTGACCAGGATTGGTTTTTCTGTAATGATGTGTACAGGAATACACATTGTACGATATCTTATATTTGCTTTTTTTCCTTCTAACGATTCTTTCCGGCGCTGATTTTATTATAGCGAGCTTACTGAAGATGTCTGTTATCGAGGATACGTTTCTCGGACCGACCAAAGGATTGACAAGCTTTACGACTTGCACTTCGGTACAATCTTCACTTTCGTTCTTATTTTTATAATCTTCATCGTCGATCGTGATGGTTTTTTCTTCAGACCATCTTCTCTTCAATTCCGTCCATGAGCTAGTTCCTAGACGTGTCGTAAAGGAAGACCGATTAACAATCTCGTGACCGACTAGACTATTAGCATCATCGTGTCGTCGTCTTGCAATAGAATGTGTATTGCCGTGCATTGACACATTCTCCATTGTTCTCCGCTGACAAAATCTTTGCTGCCATAAAACATTCTGATAGAAACCGTGCCGGAGATGATTCTCCGTGAAGAAATTTCTTGTTCGATACCCTTCTATGATCGGCATCATGAAATTGTTCATCTGTATAGTGAGACTTCTTTGTTGAACAGTGTTCCCATGATTCCCAAAAGCAACAAATAAATTATGAAATACATTCTGTGTGACTCTATTCTGCAGATAAACGTCTGGAAGATAATTGAATGGAAACCTGTATGCGTAAGATAAGCTAGTGTTCGTTCCGTGCATTTGATCTACAGCATAAAACGATCTTGCTGGATTACGCAAGAGTGCACGTTGATTTTGAAAAAAAGCGTTTCTATTAATAGCAAGAGGGCTCCTAGAGTGAGACATGTTTTGTCTCGTGTTAGTTCTACTATCTTTGCAATTCTGTCGTGCTCGTTTGTCATTTTCTTGCATATTTAAAATCATTGTCCGATTGTATTGATATGTGCTTCTCTGAGGCCTTATATTATGTGGTATATATCGCCTGGAAATTTTCTCGCTAATTTCCGATTGGAAGGCGATATTTGGTAGCAGATTCAACATTTCCATTCTTGTCATACAACGTGGTAATTCCTGAATCTCATCATCAGATAACTCAATTACCTATATAATTCAAGAGAGAAAAAATTATTTTTGACAAATGCCTTGCACTATGCATATTCGAAAGTATCTTACCTCATGCTTTGACTTTTTTGCATGTGGTTCATCAATTTGTATGATTTTTCGCTTCTCTGCATATTTAGGATTTTCACTTGTGAAACCAGAATCGATTATAGAAATTTCTGGCGGTGATACTTTATCATTCCTCTTAGGCAACTGCTTCACGTTACGCTGAATGCGAGCACCCGGCCACTTTGATACTTTACACGGTGTGTCTCTGAGAATCTTGATATTGCCTAACAAAGTCTCATCGGAAATTATTTCCGGTTTAGAATTTCGATTTTTTTCTTCGCTGTTTATAGCATTTTCTGTCATATTATTTTCCACTACTTGGGAAGTAGCTGGTTCATTTTCATGACTTTCTATCTTACATAGAATCTGGTCTATTAAATTAGATACTGTTTGTTTTACAGATTCTTGTACAGTAATCTTTTCATGGTCTTTTATGTTAAGATTAACAGAAGATTTATCCGATGTTGCCGGCATATTCTTTGTTACAGTTAATTTTGATTTTATTGCATTTTGCTTATTCTGTGATTGATTCTCAGACATTCTCAATCCATTCTCAGGATCAACAATAATTTTCCGTTTAGTAGGAGTAAACTCATCTGATCTATTGCACTTATCTGACTCTTCATAGAAGTAGCGCTGTATACGATAGCCGTAGCGTGTTAATTGACTGTAAACTCTATATTCTTCCAAGGTACATGTTGAATCATCAATCAAGATTTCGTATGCTTGCTGGATTGAACATGATAATCCATTCCAAATAAGTTCAAGACAATTCTATAATATATACAAGAAAACATATTAAACCTGAATAATTGAAACATTGTTAAAAAAATATGATATGCAGATTGTAAAAAAAATATACTGTTTCTATGAGAAATAATGCTTCCTCTGGTAACAGGTATAAGAAACCGTTTTTCTCCAGACCAAAGTTACTCCAATCTTGACCAGATCTTTTAGTAACAAGAGCTTTCTTTTGGGACGATAGCCACTCGGCACTGGCTAATTCCATGACGCGTTCGACTCTTTCAATATTTAACAAATCTCTACGATTTTTTAGTCCTTTCTCAATCTGAACATTTTGAAGCCAAGAGTTATCAGGTTCAAAGTGCTTCTTTCCACTTGTAGGTAAAGTTTTCAAGGATCTTTCCCATTCTTCCAGTATGCAATTGTTAATGCCCTTGCTGCACAGCAATTCCTTGGCCCTGTTTGTAAACATCAATTTTTATTTAATGAATTAATTAAATGCATTATTAATTACAATTTTCAATAAAACAAATGTAATTTTATCTAAGTTCGAAATTTATCTCTTCAGAGAGGACAAATTTTTATTTTTCTAACATTTCAAAAAAATCTTTCGTTAAAGTTCAAATGTAATAACATGACTCCTTTACTGGGCAATGCCAATTAAATGCTTGATAACTCTGATTAATTATTTCTGCGACGAACTATCGTAAAAAAAGCGTCATAGGCTATCAGGCTTACGTTAGTGTGTTGCACGGTAATTTTTCTGGTGGTTCATCCATCACGAAGAACAGTTTTTTTTATTTACGAGAAACAACGCTGCGGAATGCATGAAACGTAGTTCGAGATACGCATGTTGAAATTCCTAATGTTATTTAAAATCGTATACAGTGCTCAAATAACAAGTATCCACGCCGGTGAATCGCGATGGGGAAAGTGAAAGGTGCGTTCGGGGAGACGTTTATTGGCGTTATTTCTATCATTCTATCTTTATCGTTCATTAAACGTAAAACAAAGATAGAATGATAAAGTATTACGCTACAACGTCTCCCTGAACGCACCCGAGATCGATGACAATTCGCGTCACCCTATACACCATTGTGTATCAGGGCGCATCCACATTAGAAACGTAAAAAAACAGAATTTGTCAAAATCGCATTATTAAAGCCTGTATCAGACTAGAGATTAAGATTGAGATTGGATTGGATTTTGACCAATCAAAGCAAAGTTCACTAAACTTGAGATTGGTTTTCTTCCTTCTGATTGGTTAAATTCCAATCCAATCTCAATCTCAATCTCTAGTCTGATACGGGCTTAACGATTATTATGATATACACATCATCTTTCTCCCTCTAGCCTTTTCTCTTCTGATTGGCTTTCGCTTTGCTATCCTCCTAATATGAATGCGTCCCAGACAACATCTCAATGTTTGTTCTTCTTCTGTTTTCTTTCTCTTCGATATCCATTTCATTTTTATGCAAAAAAATAGTAGAAAATAATGCAGCTACGAGGAACACATCTAAAGCCCGTGTCAGACTAGAGATTGATACTGAACTGAAATTCGATCAATCAAAGCAAAATTCACTAAACTTGAAATTGATTTTCTTTCGTCTAATTGGTGAAGTTTCGATCTAATCTCAGTCCTAATCTGTAGTCTGATACGAGCTTTAGGTTTGTTCGCTTTGCTTGAAGTGCCTGAGAAAAACACTTTTTTTTTTTGCACTTAAAACGAGATAAATATATATTCAGGCATTGGGGGGGAGAGATTCTGAGTGCAAAAAAGTGCAAGCAATGTCGATTCATTCGTGACGAGGACGTGACGGTTTTCCGATTCCGGTTCCCCCTGCGTCCCATCAGCGACAAAATTGGACAAAATACAATTTGCGACGGGCCACTCCTCTCATTCGCGAGTCTCCACGCATCTGCACGGCGATGTGTGTAACCGCCGTGCCCGACGCCCTGTTCTGAATATCCTCGCTGATAGGCGCGCGAACGTGGTGATGATAATCGCGCGGGGCACACGCTGACACGGATTCGATTCGATCAGGAAATCGCGATCCCGAGGTGAGTGCTGATGACACACGATTCAAGGAATGCGCGTTTGGGCGTTGACCGCCGCGCGCTGCCTAACCCCGCGTGAGTGCACTTCTAGCCGCGTAATTTTTGACGCATCGACGATCGCAGTCCGGAAAGCGATGATATTCTTGTTAATTACGCAGAAAATCAACTACTGCCAGTAAAGAGTCGATTAAAGACGCAGACGCGTATATGTATTTATTTATGTCATGGATTTTTTAAATATGAGAATAACTTTTAATATGATTAAGGAATTAATTATAGTTAATTGTTCTCTGGCTGTATTAAGAATCCATGATGTAAATTTATTAAAGTTGTGTCAAAGCTTTTATTTATTTGCATCATGGATTTTTAATACCAGATAATAGAGAACAATTAACTGTTAATTGATACTACATTACTACTCTCGTGTTGATCACAAGTTGATTTTTGTCATTCCAGTTTTTGATATATCAGCGTGTTTGAGAGATCATCCTTTGAAACTTTTCTTGAACATTTTCATGGAGTATAATATAAATAACGAATCATATATTTCAGAAAAGATGTTAGTCTGGATCTTCTTATTGTTCCTGGCTTCTGGAAATGGCCAGTTTACTCAGGAATCGACAGAATCCACTCCTAGGCTTCCATGGAATCGTTACGACGACTGGGATCAAAATGTAGGATTCCGGAATCAAAATGAGAATGTCATAATTAAAGAATCGTGAGTGTCACAATGCAAAACAGAATTTTATATAAATAAGAAATCACCAAATGATCTAACAAGTAACAAGTACTTTTTATTTATTTGCAGTACATACTTTATAGTTGCATCTCGCATGGTTAGACCAGGTCAAGTGTACAGAGTTGCAGTAAACATTCTTCACAGCCCATTACCTATGATGGTGCGTTCATCCATTCAGCGAAATGGCGTAGAAATAGCAGCGGATCATCAAGAAATGAAGGAGGGCATACCTGAAACTTTAATGATGCGCATGCCACCTACTTCCGTAGGTGGTGATTATAAGTTGCGTGTGGAAGGGATGTACAATAGTTTGACAGGTGGCCAAGCCTTCCTGAATGAAAGTAGATTAATATTCTCGCAACGTTCCATGACTATTTTTATACAATTGGACAAGCCCATGTACATGCAGGGCGAGACAGTACGATTCAGAACAATTCCGATCGATACAGAGTTGAAAGCTTACAACAATCCTGTGGATGTATACATGTTAGATCCAAACAGAAGAATTATGAGAAGGTGGCTTAGTAGACAGAGCAATCTGGGTACAGTGTCACTGTCGTATCAGCTTTCTGATCAACCAGTTTTCGGCGAATGGATCGTGCAAGTAATAGCGCAGAATCAAGTGGAAGAGAAGACATTCCTTGTAGAAGAATACTATCAAACGCGTTTCGAAGTCAATGTCACGATGCCAGCGTTTTTCTTTGACAACGATCCCTACATTTACGGTATCGTTCAGGCAAATTACACTTCGGGCGCGCCAGTAAGGGGTAATCTGACTCTGAAAGCCAGTTTCAAGCCACTGGAAAGAACGCGCGGTTCCTCAATAACGATCGAACCAGTTGAGAGATATTTCAATTTTAACGAGTATTATCCATCGTGGTTTAGAATACTTAATTTATATGAGGAGAGAATACCAGTATTGAGATTTTTCAATGGAACGTACCGCTTTCAATATCCTATGCAGGAATTGTTGAACTTTGTTCCATCGACTGAAGGATTGGAGGTCACTGTGGTTGCGACAGTAGGTGAGAGATTCCTAGATGAGGTGATCGTTGGTTTTTCTACAGCAAGGATTTTCAATTCTACCACAAAGGTTCGTTTTCTTGGTGGTAGTCCACAGGTCTTCAAGCCACCGATGCCATTTACCTTGAACTTGGTCGTGTCCTTTCACGACAATTCGCCATTACGATCGACACAGCTTAGAGATGCTATCATGGAAATCCGTGCGGACATTGAGATGCGAACTGGTGGACGTCGCAGTATTGATACTCAATATCTGAGGGCATCGCCGGAACATGCGGATGTATGGACTGTGAAGATGGATCTTAGGAAACAGCTTGGGTTGGAGTATGACGATCATGTCAATCAGATTCTGAACGACATCGCCTCTATGAGAGTCTACGCACACTTTACTGATGGCGAAGGTTATAGAGCGCAGACTGAGCTGCTACTGCTCGCCCATGAGTCTCCGAATATGAAGCACATCAAGATATCAACATCCACCGAAAAACCCAAAGTTGGTGAATACATGATATTCCATGTGCAGACCAACTTTTATATTGATACCTTTAACTATCTCATTATGTCCAAAGGCACAATACTTTTGTCTGGCGAGGACATCATGCAGCACAATATAAAAACTTTTGCGATTCCTCTGAGTCCTGAGATGGCTCCTGTCACAACGGCGGTGGTGTATTATGTGGGCCGCTATGGCGAAGTTGTTGCAGATTCACTAACTTTCCCGGTAAACGGCATCTCGCGTAACAACTTTACTGTGTTCATTAATAACAAGAAGGCAAGAACAGGCGAGCGTGTCGAGGTGGCCATTTACGGCGAACCTGGCGCCTACGTGGCCTTGTCGGGCATCGATCGCTCGTTCTACACTATGCAGGCAGGCAATGAGCTGTCATATGCGAACGTGATCACAAAGATGGCTCACTTCGACGAAGAGACCAACGGTACGCATACACACACTTGGCAGTATCATGATGGTGATCCGGACGAAATGATGTATTTCCCGTCCTCTACTTTCGGTATCGATGTCAATCGTACGTTCGATTACATTGGCCTAATTGTCTTTACGGACGCTGTATTACATCGACGACCCGAACTCTGCAACCGAACGCAGGGATTTGGCGAGTGCCTAACTGGTCGATGTTACAGACTAGAAAAAAGATGTGACGGCATATTTGATTGCGAGGATGGCACGGATGAAGCGCGATGCGTCGACCGAAACGCGACTGACTTGGCACATTTTCGCAAGTGGCGGTTCAATCGGATTCAAAGGCATTACGAAAATGTCTGGTTGTGGAAAGATATCAACATCGGTCCACATGGCCGACAGATCTTTAATCTGGACGTACCACGAAGACCGGTACATTGGATGGTTACCGCGTTCAGCATGTCGCCTAGTATCGGGTTCGGTATGTTACCAAAAGCGTTGGATTATACTGGAGTTCTGCCGTTTTATATAAACGTAGAAATGCCAACTCACAGCAGACAAGGCGAGCAAATTGGTATTCGCGTGTCCGTCTTCAATTACATGCGTTACAATATCGAGGCAATAGTGGTCTTAGCAGGCTCAAAGGACTATAAGTTCGTTCACGTTGAAGACAATGGCATCGTACAATCGTACAAGCCACGCACTTCCTTCGGCGAGCATCAATTCTTCATTTGGATCCCCGCTCAAGATGCCAGTATCGTTTATCTGCCTATCGTGCCAGTAAGACTCGGCGACATTAAAGTTCATGTTTACGCAACCACTCTGATCGGTAGAGATTCGGTGACTCGCAACTTACATGTTGAGGCGGATGGGGTGCCACAGTATCGACATCATTCGACTCTACTGGATCTGAGCACTCGCGCTTACTGGTTCCAATATATGCACGTGAACCTCACTGAGACACCGATCATACCGTATGATGAGAACCGTTATTATGTATTTGGATCTAACAAAGCGACCCTCAGCGTGGTCGGTGATGTAGTGGGACCTATCTTCCCGACGATGCCAGTGAATGCAACGAGTCTTACGAATCTGCCAATGGATTGCGCCGAGCAGAACATGTTCAGCTTTGCCGCCAACATGTACACCACCTTGTATATGCGTTTAATCAATCAGCGTAATCGCACACAGGAGAAGGAAAGCTTCTACTACATGAACATCGGTTATCAAAAACAATTATCATTCATGAATCCCGATGGGTCTTTCAGCTTTTTCCGTTCTGATTGGAATCAGTCGATGCCGAGCGTTTGGTTGACAGCGTTCTGCGCACGGATTTTCCAAGAGGCCAGCTTCTATGAATGGGAGAACTATCTATACATTGATCCTGAGGTAATCAGTCAGGCGGTTTCTTGGATATTGAAACATCAGACATTGGACGGTGCATTCTATGAAGTAACTTGGCTGCCGGACCGAAAGAAAAACAGTTCTGTAAGCTTTAGAAATGATGAAATCGTCTATCGAAATATCAGTCTCACTGCACACGTGCTTATCACACTGGAGGGCGTCAAAGACCTTACAGGTGGCCTAGGTTCTCAAGTAGCTCTGAGCGCGGCAAACGCTGTCAAATGGTTGGAGAGGAACTTGAAACTGTTGGAAGAGCACGGTAAACCTTATGATATAGCAATAGTGGCCTATGCACTCTTGGTGGCGAAAGCCACGACTGCCGAGCAAGCCTTCAATATTTTGGCGAGACACGCACGGAGAGGAAGCGATTTGACGTACTGGGGCAGAGAACCAGTGCCGCCTCCTGAGAACAAGATAGAGAATCAAAGGCCCTTTCTACTGCCGCGTTTACCTAACAAATACGATTCCGAGAACATCGAGACAACTGCGTACGCGCTGCTTGTTTATGTTGCACGACAAGAAATCATGTTAGAGCCGATAGTTTTGTGGTTGAATAATCAGAGATTAACGGACGGTGGATGGGCCTCCACTCAAGATACTGTTTGGGCGATGAAGGCGCTGATGGAGTATACCGTCAGATCGAGAATCAGGGACGTCAGTTCGCTCACGTTAAACATAGATGCTACCGCTTTGGGAGGGAAGACCAAGACATTGACCGTGAACAAAAATAATCTAGCGAAACTTCAAACTATCGAAGTATGTAACACATTTTGAAGCAGATATATTCCGCGAAACGTATTAAAATGTTTTAATCACAATTATTTTTTTCAGATCCCAGAAGCATGGGGAACCGTGAAAGTGGAGGCAAAGGGTGCAGGCTACGCTATTCTGCAGATGCACGTGCAATATAATGTGGATATAAAAAGATTTCAAATACAGCCGCCGATTAAAGCTTTCGATCTAGTCACCAGAGCAAATTTCCATGGCAGAAATCAGTCTCACATCTCGTATCATAGCTGTCAAAGGTGAGATTGCATAATTATAATAATATCTCTCTATTATCTTTACGTCTGTAAAAATGCATTGGGTTTTCACATAGATGGACGAATCTCAACGAATCTGTGCGTTCCGGCATGGCTGTGTTGGATGTAGGCATACCAACTGGCTACATAATCCAGCAACAAACTCTGGACAGGTACATCCTATCGAAGCAGGTGAGAAATCTCCAAAGAGCGCGTTTCCAAGAAAAGAAAGTGCTTTTCTACTTCGACTATCTGGACAACGAAGAAACGTGCGTGAATTTCACAGTGGAACGTTGGTATCCGGTTGCAAATATGTCGCGATACCTTTCTATTCGCGTTTACGATTATTATTCGCCAGGTATTTATATATTATTAAATTTTTTACTTGCTTATCACGATTATATAAATATCGATAATTTATTCGCTATTTTTGTTTCAGAACGCTTCAACGAATCTATATTCGACGCACTGCCTACATACACATTAAATATATGCGAGGTTTGTGGTAGCTCCCAGTGCCCCTACTGCCCAATTTACAATGCTGCTATGCTTTTAAGTACGCCAACAGGTTTCTTGCTTATCGCATCGCTCGTCGTGACGATAATGAGGTACTTCCGAACGCAGCAATTCGGTGATGGCTAGCGATAACGCAAAGGTAAAAGGTAGATCCATTTCTATTGCCATGATTTGCCTCTGTTAACGGAGCACAAATATGGAACAATACGATAATCAGATCATAGTACGTGTCCATGAATCTCATTTCTAATAAATATTTAAAAAGTCGTTTTATATAATTTTACAAATATAATACGCATGCGCAATGATCAATGAAGATTTTTTAGTGAAGATAATCACTTTTAATAATTTTGACTGTTTTTATGTGCAATGCTCATGCTGAAGATCTTTTTGTTACACAATTTATGTAGCTCAGGATATATTTTAGGATTATAAAAATCTCACGATATTTTCGTATACTTATTTTCATATATTTTCACTTTTAAATGATAACTTTAGAAGATGATATTTTGTCAAGAGAAATAAGAACAATTAATTTTATTGCTCGAAGACTTATGACGTAGCTATGAAGTAGAAAATATAGTATTATTGTACTTCTGAATTATACAAAACTGATTATCATAATATCGTATGAGATCAAAAGTAATTATTTCTAAAAATATTAACTTCGTGCATTTTATATAATACCTATATTTTTATTATATTGTTTAATAATTATTATCTATAAACATTATCCGTCCTGTTTTTAAATTCTAATCTTAGAATACATAAAATTTTTATTTTTTATATCATGATTAGGACATCGTACTTTTAGAGGCAAAGCATCTAAAGTACAAATCAAGTCTAATAGTTGCAGCCGGCGATTTTCGTCAGTTATGCTATTAACTATTATTACCAAAAGATTTACGGCAAAAATGTTCATAGCGATTAAAAGAGTTTACCGAAAAGAATACATTAGTTTCAGATTTTTAATAAGATATCGTATAACTGTTTTTTTTCGATGAGTAGTTTTCAGAACTCGAAGATCATTTCTTCTTAAAATTTCTTATTCTGTTTTTTCGCGAAGTTATCATTCGCAGATCGTGCCTTTGTAGTATTCGTTAGTATTTCCTAACTTTTGTTTTATATTGCTTCAATCCTTGAATTTTATAGAAATTTTAAAGAAAATCTATTAAAAAGATATACAAAATAATGATCGGCAAAATGTGTAAATAGTAGGGTAGGAGAGACAGATTCCAACTCGATTCACAAAATCGGGTAAATGACAATGATACCATTCTGTTTATGTATACATATTTGCGTAGATGAAAAGATTTTTATGTCGCCCGATAATCAGAGCCTCAAGAGTTATACAATTACGTGTATAAATATGTATCTGTTTTGAGACGAACATCAAAGATCTATTTTAATAACACAGTAAATATATCATCATCACTGTCGTAACTCGTATCTGAGCGTCGTGACCTAATTGCACACTTGGGATATCGTGTGGCTCCGTGTGAGAGCAACGGATTCATAAGTGACAAGTCGCGAATTTGAATCCAAACATCTCGTATATACGGATTTTTAATTCGTAGTATTTAATATATCTCGGAAAGGAGAGGAACTTTTTATCCTATCGAGTATTCTCATGAAAACCTGAAAATCCCTTCTGCACTGCAGAATAGATGATGACACGCCGAACAATCCGATTGGAAGCTGAGGATAATCAACTCAAACGTGCAATAAGGTCACGACGCTCGAATACGAACTACGACAGTGATGATAAATATATATAAGATATTATATATAATTAAAGTTTAGATTTTAATTAGTATAATTAATTACGCATCACATCGGTGCTTTAAGGGTCTATTTTGAATTTAAAACGTCATCGCAAAACGATAAATTTTTATCCGCAGAAATTACTTATTACACACAACGTAATATACTAGCATTATTAATAAACTCTTAAAACGCCTCATGTACGCGTAATACCTCGAGATACCGTCCATGAAAAAGTCTGCTTCATAATACAAATAAAAAAAAATATATATATATATATATAAAATATTTGAATAACAATTCATTCAAATCGCGAAGAAATTTTTGCACGATATATCGCGCAATAGACGCTTTTTTTAGATATTAATGGAATCAACATTTAACACACGTTGGATATATATATTTTTAAGTTTTATAATCTTTTTACGATTGAACAATAAAAAATATGTATGTACGATTATGTCTTTTCCTTCCCGACTTTTAATTAATTAATTAGTTTTACTTAGAAAGATAGAAATGACGTAAGTCTTTGTGTAAAAGCGGTTGACTCATAGTCGGATTTCAGATTCGATATCGATCCACGTGAATCTTAATTTATAAAAAATTTATTTGTGAAGAGTTGAAAATTATAAATGAAAGAATACGAAGGAATTGTAACTCGTTTCAGAAACGATAAATAATATTTGAATAAAGAATTACAGAATCCAGGGATGTAGGAAGAAAAGAGGCTGCAATGAAGACTCTGGCCTGTTTTTGAAGCAATCTTTAATATAGCAACATAGTCAGTCTTACAGTAATAAGCCAAAAATACAATCTATATATCAAGCTTGATGGGGAGCGGGCGAAGGTATCCTTTCCTTCTTTCGTGAGCGTCTTCGGCAAGGCTGATCGCGAGTCCAAGAGTCTCACAACCGGAAGAAGCGCGTCGCTTTCGCCCGAACCCCTCGACAAATTTTACAATTTTACACAATCATAATGTATCACGTTCGCGAAATTGTAGGTCCTGCTCTCCGACGATGCGGTTTCGCATAATTAATAAGACGTACAACGTTCTCAACTTCCTTTCCTTTTCTAACTTTCTCTCTATCGCGCCAAACGGAATGGTCGTAGCCTTGAGACGAGAGTGAAACTATTCTTCCAACGGCAGAAAATTGTCAGCTTGGAAATGAAGCTTGGAAATTGATTCCCGCCGCGTATCCCCTTTTTTTGCAACAACTGCGAATAATTTTTCGTTATTTTCGACGATGATTTATAATGTATACACAGTTGCTTTAAATATTCGTTCTAGCATAAACCAGCGGGATCATGTATCGTTTGATTCTTGCGATGTTAACGCGAAATTACGATTTTTTATTTTTAAAATTATCGAATATGTTTCAGAACAATTTGCGAGTTTGTAGATTGTTTCACGATTTAAAAAACTTCGAATTCATTCGGCTCATAAAATTTATTATAAAAGTGACTTAATCGAACAATCTAAACGTGCGCCACAAAAATGTGACACATTTAATATGTAATTTTATAAAATATTTAGAAATTCGACTGGTAAAAAACATCCTCGCAACATAATGTTCATGTAGGTTTTACTCTCCTAATTAAAACATTCTTCCAAAATAACATTTCGTTACACAAGACGTGCTATGATATCAAGGGGAGGATAGCGCACGATTTCTCATCCGCATCTAAATTCGTTTTAGGTAACATTTCCAGAGTTACAGTTACAGATATATTGGTAATGTTAATCAACTGTGATGAGCTCAGCCTTATTCTCGCCTTTTCGTCAAAGGCATCTGAAATATCTTGTCTTTTATCAAGAGAGAAATAATTGATAAGCTATGCTACTAGTTATACAGAAAATATTGAATGTATTCGTTCTTTACCAAAAGAGCGCAAAATATCTCTGGAAATGCAATTTTTTATAGTTGTATATAAAAAAGATTTGGCTATTTGATTGATATTATTAATATTATTAATTATCCCAAAATGGCATTCCCTCGCACCGATCTACGCTTTAAACCCCATTCATCCGACCCCATGTGTAACATCTCGCACAGATCCCGGACTCTTATTCTGACGTTTGGACCTAAGTAAAAAAAAAAATAATCAGGGCAGGAGGAAACGATCGATACAAATATATAGTTATATTATAATATAATAGAGTTATTTGATGAAACATTTAAAGCCTTACAATAAAATATACAATATGATGTGTGGTGTCGCGTCGTATTTCTGTGTGTGAGCGTGTACTCGTGTTCATCTCGTGTGAGATTATCGTGTGTTATCGTTACGTGTTTAAAAGATGTCTCAAAATATGCAGCCACATTTATCATGTTTTTCGCAGTTTTTTCCACACTTTTTTTTTGTCTTTTTCTTTTTCAGACTGATACGTTTTTCTCGACGAGTAAGGATTAGTATTATGTACCTTTGGACCGAGAGATTCGATACGGCAGTTAATTCTTGGCGCTTACACGCGCCTCTCCCGAGACGAGAACTCGAGATCAACGCGCGAGATATCGTCGACACATACCTTCCCCCTCGTCCGCGTGACTCTTTTTCATCTCGCATAGCGATTTGTATAATATAGATATCGGTATACACAGAGCTAGTATCAAATCCTAACGAAATCGGCTACATCAAAATTGTTCCAACGTTCCGGAAAGATATGCACACTTTGTTCTGTATTGGCCAGCTCCTCCACCGAGCCGCGTTCCGTCGAGGACACGCCCTCGAGATCTTTTTCTTTTTTTTTCTCCCTTTCTCGCGCTTTACCTCCTCAAGACGAGGATTCTTAATCTTTCGTTTATATTTCTACGAAATCTTTTCGTTTAACAGATCACCGTTAGTAACACGTTCTTCACTGTTTATTCATACAGAATGGCCTATATTATACGATACATCGCATAATATATCACGGCCAAAACTATAACTTGAAGATTCGAAAGTCGAGGAAAAATCCGCAATGCGGATTCTAACATAACTTATCAGATTGCAGTCACGCGTTCAGCGTCCAAATGACACAACTGCATTCGCACGAGTATGCGATAATAAAAAAATGAGGCCTTTGCGTACTTTAGACTGTCGTTTCTTTGTAGAAAAAAAAGAACGATATACTCTACGATGCTAATTCTTTAAATTACTCTTCATGTACATATATTGATGCAACGTCATTAAAATGTTTATAAAATTTCATTTAAACGATAAAAAGTTACTCGGAGTCTTCAAAATACATTATCGATTTGTATAATCTAAATAAAAACGACGAGACATGCGTATTGTACGAGCTCGATGTTCCTTTCGTTAAAACTGATTCGAAAGTCTCTCTCTTTCACGAAGAAATAATAATACGCCAACATTCGCTAAGATAATTCTCAAAGCACTTTTGTGCCGAGCAATGTCTCTATTAGGCTTTTACAATTTCAAGCCATAATTAATCAGTCTAATTACATTTTTCGCTTAATTAATTTATGTTATGTTATCAAATTCTTATATTCTTATATTCAGATCAAATGTTAAATCTGATCGTTATCCAAACTTCGCATCAACGAATGCATTTATACTTAAATAGTTTTACATTGCGTCGGATTTCCAAAATTTAGTCGAAATATCTTGAAAGCATCTCGTTGATATATCGTTGCAGAGATCAATATTAGTGATTTGAAGAGATAGAATATCCCGATTATAGAAAAATACCGACTGCAATGAGTTTTCAGGCAGTTACGTTTAGATACTTTAGTTTTTTTTTACTTTTCAATTTTTGCGTAGGAAAATCTTGAAATCTACAATTAATTTTACGTAAAAACTATAAAATATGAAAGAGTATGAAAAAAGAATGTCTAAATTCCAGCGAAATGCCCCATATGTAATGCTAAATATTACACTTGACTTCCATGACTATATCGTTAAAATTTAAAAGGATATTTCATCGTGACAAAAGCATCACGATGAATAATAAGGTGGCGTAAAAACATCTTTAATACATAAAATTTACATACGAAAGTAATGCAGTTCCGCGTTTAGCTTTTCTCCACGATAACTCTAGCGCAATATGTTATTTTATCCCATTAAATTACAAATAGAGGTAATATTATATTAATGTAAGAGATTGTTAGTATATATCATAATAGCAGCGATAGTATTCGATACAAATAGACAGAATAGCCAAGTAGATAGCCGTTGGATAACCCACAATTATTAAACTGTTTACGTTCCCATTACGCGATTGTTTAATAAGTACGGAAAGGTTGTTACCATTTCCTAAAATGACAATAACGATAATAAAAAAAGAGCCAAACTGTCTAATAATATCTGGTATCCAACAGTTGTTTACTTAACTCCTCACAAAATTAACCATTTGGTTGGTGTGAAAAAATAAACATAACGTTCTAATATTCTGTAAACTACTGTGGACCGCATCAAGATTGTTATTTCTATTTGGTTGATTCTCTCGTCCTTATGCAATATGCTTGATTCTTCTTCTCTCATAATTCTTAATCTCGGTAAATGTAAGTAGAATAGATACATGCAGATGACAAAGGGAAGGATATCCGTTCCGACGTAAAAAAAAGCAGTGTATAGCTTACAGTGCAAGTGATCGATTACTAAATTAAAATTTTAAATTCCATGTTCCATGGGTAACAATTCGAAGAGATTACCTTTCCCGCATTATATTATTAGATCATACGATATGAATTACAGTTCTCTCATTGTGGATCATCCGCATGTAAATTCTACACGATATTATTCGTGAATTTCTCAAGTCAAATTTATCGTTTTCTCGGATAACAGCGATGGATCTCTCAGCAATAGTATTTTCCTGGGAATTCTTGATGTTTATGGGTATCATTTCTTTGTTCTTATTTTTTTAGTTACTACCGCTAATTCAGCTAGATTCCTTCTCTTTCGAATCTGAAACAGGAAATGCGCGAGTGAGTCTTTACATTTTTGGTTTTCGAGAGACCGTATGAAATAACGTAATATTATTGCGATTGCGCTTATAAATTTGTTACACTTTATTTCTTACCGCTATCAGATTTGTCTTCTGAGGTACCGTTTGTCAACTCGGGCTCCTTTTTCTTCTCCCCTTCCTCCGATTCTACGCTAGACGCCTTTTTCTCTTCCTGATTCGCGGCCTTCTTGTCTTTCGCTTTGCCCTTAGCCGGCGTAGCTGGTTTGGGCTTCGGTTCCAGACTCGGATCCAGCACGATTTTACCAATGTTCTTACGATCGTGCATTTTTTGCATGGCCTCGGGCACATCCTCCAGCGCCCATGTTGAATCCACTACTGGCTTGATCTTGCCCTCACTCCACAGTGTGTACACTTGATTCACCGCCCGTCGAACGAATGCGTGACTACCGTGTCGGTACAACAAGTGTCGTAGATTCAATCCGGATAATGTTTTGTTTTCATCGAACAGTTTTATTGGCGATACTTTATCGACTTGCCACCACTAAATAACAAATAATAAAACGTGCAGGAGAGATAGCAGAAATGTTATCCTAAGAAAATTATTATTCTAAAGAAAACCTTCAGAGAATAGAGGGTAATTCGAAAAAGAATATCAAAGCTTACAAAATCTCACAGTGAAGTATTAAAAAATATCTCGTTGAGACAAAAAATGCTTTTGTTCGATCAGTTGAGATACGAAAAAAAATTGAATTAATCTATAATGAGTTACGTACTGATCGTGCTGCGGAAAAGAAGCTCTTAGTTTCCCCGGTGACGACGTTGCTGGATCCATAAAGGATGTACTTGCCCATTGGCTTCAAGAGGGCGTAGCCCTTGTTACATTCTTCGCCGCATAGACAATCTAAGACGATGTCTACACCTTCCGGGGAGATTCTAAACAAGTAGAGACACGTATGAAAAATGTACAGAATTTTCTTTAGGCTTCTTGATAGGTATTGACTGTATTCTCAACGAGAAGAAAATAAAAAATATTAATTATGCGTCTACGTACTTTCTGACCTCGTTGCTGTAGTCCGCGCCGCGTTCCAGAAGATAGTCGATAGTTCCGGCATTTTTGAGGGCCTCATGCTTGGATTTGCTGCACACGCCGAAAATAGTTACGTCCTTCACGGTTTTCGCGAGCTGTACCACCGCTTGACCCTAAATCGAATGGAAAATAATGTTTCTCATTGATGGAAATCAATTTAATTTAAAGCGTAGAGAAAAATATTAGAGAAACAGTACAGACGGTTCTCATTTCTTTTTTTTTATGATGCACGATTCGCTAAAAAATACATGAGAACATATATTTCATCGCCTCCTTCCCCCTAGTCACCCTTTTTGCAACGCACGCTACTTTCTGCCGAGAAAATTCAGTTACGCGCCGAATTGGACGGGCGGCGTCGGGCTGCTACTCGTAACGCTACGTCTTGAGAAAGGATGAGACGGGATTAAGAGAGGAGAGAAAAAAACGCTGGCCGCGTGCACAGCCGCTCGAGATTTTCAACAGAAGCGGCATACATTATTTCTGAGAATCGCGCTCGCTGCTTTCCATTTCTCTCCGTCCCTTGTCGAGAATTCGATACCCGGCGACCGAGCCGATGCCGAGCCGGAGCGCCCCGGGCTCGAAGAAGAACATAAATGAGAAAAAAAGAGATAAGCAGAAAGGGGAGCAGGAGAAAGAAGGAAAGAGAATGAAAGAAACAAAGACCTTCCAGAATCTCTAAATAAAATGGAAAATATATTTCGACTTTTCAATAATTATATCCCATCTTCTCGAAGATTTCTTTTTGTATTTGCTAATCTAAAAATTATTATATTATTATTACGTATTTACTTGGGACATTACATGCGCGCGAGATCTTTGTAAAATGTTTTATAGAAACGTTACATCTTCATCAGCGACGCCTCACAAGCCACAGAGAGAGGAAGCCTTCTTCTCGCGCGTAGAGACAATGACTTAATTAATATTAACCGATCCGCGGACTCGAAGAACAATGTTGCCCATCACTCCTCGTTCATGCTCTCCCCTCTCATGCTCTCTTGTTCGTCGAAGCATCAAGGATGATGAGAGCCGCGTGTAGGAGCGATAATTCATGCTCAACGACAACAATGGATACACAATCGCGAGAGAAACGTGGCCGCATGAAAAGCGAGCACTCTCATGCCGCGATTTCCCGCGTGTTAGCCGCGAGAAAAGCTGATCACGTACGATGGAAAAATCGCTGGAAGAAGCTACACTCGGCTTGTGAAAAATGTACCACTTTCTGATCACGTCGGAGGACTTTCCCTGTCTCGCGAGTCTTTCAAATGGATCGCATCATATCTCTTCTCAGTCGTCTTTCCTCTATGAACAACGTCTGAGTACCTCAGTATTCGGAAGGGCTTTCATGTATCCCTCAGTCGAGACAGACGCATCGAGCACGAGTATGGGAATGTCAACAAGAACCGAGTTTGCCCGTTTCATAAGAATAGCTGATGGAGCACCATTCGATTTATAGCATAAGCGAACACACACACACACACACTCTGTCTCTCTCTTTCAAATCGATTTCAGAAATGACTTTAACTGTCATTTAATTGATCCTCTTCAATCGTTGGAACTGGAAAAACGAGCCGTCAACCATCTCTTTATTTCATAATAACAACTTAAAATTGTAACTCTTCGAGCGACGTACAAGTCTTAATAAGGAAATATATACATTTTTTAAATAATAAGTACATTTCTCGTTCGAGAACGTTTTTGTGAAGCATTCGAAAGAAAGTATCGGTTGCTGCGGAAGTCGACTGTAATTAAGCCTTTCTATAAAACATCGTTAACCGCAGGAAGGAAAGGGGGAAGAGGAAAGAGAACATTGTGCCCATCGCATACACGTGGCACATCGTGCGATGTGAAGGTAACTTAAAGCCGCGCCACGTGGTAGTGATTGTGATGGTAGCAGCGGTGGGAACGGTGGTGGTATGGTCTCAGACGGGTGCGGTCCATGACGGTGGTCGATGAGAGAGCGAAAGGTTGCCTGGCAACCCTCACACCCCGTGCGATCCGCGCACCGGCATCCCCCGGTAGATTTCGCCTTTCGCCTCAACCGTCGGGGATCGCAAGGGAACGGAAGGTGGTTGGCGGGGTGGTTTGCCGTTGGCTTCGGGTATAACCTGTTGAGCCGTATTGATCCCGACGGTTCTATCTTCTTCTTCTTATCTTCTTCTGCTTCTCGTCGCTGAGAAGCAGAGGGAGAGGAAGAGAGAGAAACCACTCCGCATGGCCAAAGAACTCGGAAATATACCCCTTGGTATTTTAACCTTTCGAAACACCTCTGTCGCCGCCGTCGTTGACGTGCGAGTGATTACTGTCTAACTACCGTCTCATGAAATTTTGCATTTCATTCGCATCCAGCGTGAGGTGTTTAACGTCTTCAAGTCGTGGGCGTAGAATTTAAACTGATCTCCACGGGTGAGTAAACGAAGCTCGGCAAATTTTATTTCAGTAACCCCGTGGGGAGAGAGATCCCGCGGGAGAGGAGCGATTTTATTTCGGTATCCTCGACAGAGAAGGTGCGCGCAAATATTTATCGTATAAAATCTTGTTTAGGTACCACTTTTCGTATCTCTTACGATAAATTAACATCTATCAAATCCTCGTTTGTGTTAAAACGTAGCGTAATGAATTCAAGAAAGAACGTCGTACATAAAAGCGCCCTGTCTCTCGCAGTCATGCCTATGTCTGCTTCTCGTAAAATGGTTCTAGCAACGTATAAGCAATAATGTTAATGACGCTCGTTCTTAGCTATTTAGATACCGCGGTCGTAACGCCGCTACTTATCGGATTTGTACTGTTCCGGGTAACGTATACACGCCGAAGACGCGCCTGGCTGTTCGCGTTTACGAGCGGAACATCTTTGCGCGAGACATTAACTCGCTCATACACGTGATACCACGATAAAGCTGTCTAAACTCGTGAAAGCATCCCTTCGCGGAGTCGCGTATTGTCGGCTGAGCATTTTTGCATGCTAAAGGCGCTTTCGCCCGTCTACATTTTGTCGCTTTAACGATGAAGCGCTGCAAAATTCAAAATTATTATCGTGCCGAGCGTTGTGCCATGAAACGTAATACAATCACGCGCACAATAGAGTATTAATTCATACACGTGAAGATAATAACATCGTGCGTTCAATGCAGGTTCAGGTAAAGGAATAACTTTTACATATCGCATGTTGTTAAAATGCCATCATGCATTTCAACGTGATAATTATAAAATCTCTCGGTACATCGAAAGCGGAATCATTTATGATAATGATTACGACCGTGGAGAGGATATTAAAAAATCCAATATATCGCGCACGATCGGATATAACGACACTATCTTTAATATTGAAATGCACCGAGGCATTTATAACGAAAAGGGAAGAAAAGCAATTAATAAAAAAAGAACAAAGAGAGAGAGAGACATCGCGTACAATCAAACACAATTACGATACGTCCGTGAATGTATCGCGGCACATCGAGTTCTTCAAGTCGCGATAAAGGATGCGCGAGCGTAAGGGGTGTAATTAAAAAGTCCAATTCATCATCTTTTCTTTCGCGTATCTTTCGGAGGGGAGGATACTCCGAACGTTCCCCCGACGGAAAAATACAAATATAAAAGGAGAATTCTCCCGTCGACTTACCACACCGCCGCCGGCGCTGTGTAGCAGCAGGCTCTTGCCGGGCGTGAGATGGGCCAGCTCGAAGAGCAGAATATAAGCTACGGTGTAATTCATGATGATGGCGGCCGCGTCGAGATAGCTCATTCCGGGCGGTAGCGCGAAAACGGATGTCGCCGGTACGGCGACCAGCTCTGCCCACGCTTTGTGATCGGGAAGAGCGACTACTCTATCGCCCACCTGTTAAAAAAAAAAAGAGAAAAAGCCATCACGTGTCGTGTCAAAATCTACAGAGCATCTATATCACACCCTCTAGATCACTTTCGATTCGAGACGCGAACACCCCATCTGAGGATGGGAACTTCTCGTTCAATTCGTTCAAAGTATCCTTATTTTTCACGAGATATACGATATTTTCAGGATTATGTCGCATAAAACCTCGCCATATTTATCGGATCGTCTGAATAAGGAAAGTTAAACGAGTTTACACACTTTGCGACCTTCTGAAAGACGGAGCCCATCTTATCGAATTAGATCTCCCTGTAAAGTATCTTGATAGGCAGGACAGGAGCAAGCTGACATTACTTCCGACCGTATGCTCGAAAGGAACGCACTCTCTCCCTCCTCTCTAATTTACTCTCTGACAAGGCGACCCGTTTTACACGTGCTGGTCGCATATCTGACTCTACGCGTTTCAAGAAGCTCGCTCGCCTTCTGAACCCGAAAAGACTTTCGCGAGTCGCGAAAATAGACCACCCCGAGCGCACAAGTTTCTCCATATGGCGGCGCCAACCGGCGAAAGACGCACCGCGAAGAAATTTCGCTTGAAGCCAGCTCGATTCTCCCCGTAACGCGTAACGTTAAATACGATAACGGGAGTATGCCGCCTCGAGCGATATTCGATGTTATTTACGAAGCAACCATTAATACAACCTCCTGGCGCTTTATCACGTTAGGAATATGGAATACCTCTGCGTTTTTTTCCCCTGACGTAAAAACGTTTAATAAGCGAGATGACCGCGAGGGGAAAGTAGCCTCTCGTTTTATTTACGACGTCCGTAATCCGGTCGAGGGAACGCATTTCGAGAGCTTTCAAAATAATTCAACGTTGAACCGAACGTGACGTCAATGGAAATCGATACAGGACTACTATTTCGATACGCAAAAGGCAGCCCCATCGTATAACCGAATCGAATTAGCGCGTTACTAGGTAGGCATTTACGGATCGAGCTTCTAGTTCCTGTTCGGATCCACGGAGGCGATTTTATCCCGCTGATAAAAGGAAAAGAAACTGCTCCTTGTAATCCAATTACGCGTACTTCCGTCTGCAAACGGAGTTTCCGACACAAGCGAATCTATATTTCCGCTCGCGCGCATTTCGACATTACCAATCACACATTCGGTATTTACAACACATCCATTAATCTTCCCTAGACCCGAAGAGAACAGAGGAAGTGAGCAATACAGTCTCGCGTTTTATTTTTACCTCGTAATGAAATTCGGAATACAGATAAAACTCAAAGAAGCAAACTTGTTTACAATTTAAGTTTGCACACTCGTAATCAGATTCATTAAAAGTTTCGTGCTTGCACTCACTTTGAAATTCTCGACCCCTTCGCCGACTTGCTCGATGTCACCCGCGCACTCAGAGCCCATGATGAATGGGGTCTTCGGGGGTGAGTCGATTGCGCCCTGCCTGGCCATCAAATCCTGGAAGTTTAATCCGCTGGAAGAAACAGACGAAATTTTGTTAAATATTTTGACTTCTTTTAACAATTTAGCTGCAGTTTATCCGATGAAAGAAATCTTATTTCAAGTCAAAATATTGGGATAAATTTTCAAAAATTGTTGTAACAAAAACTAATTAATTTGTTTTGAATCTCAGCATCCGTACTGAGAAAAATGGTCTAATTATATCAATAAAACGTAATATGATAGTGAGACCAAAATTTCGATTATCATGATTATCGATTAGACTTGATATTTAGCTAGAACGTTTGATAGACTTAGCTATAAAGATTTTGTTAGTGTTTTTCGGTGAGATAAAACTTCTAACTATATTTATTAGATGTTTCCCACAATACGCGGCACCTGGTGACAATGTCATCAAATGAACGATTATCAGAAATTCTGGTATATTTAACAGAAAAGAATTAATTATTCTGATAATTCCTAAAATTCATCCATTTTTTAACAGACATACTGGTTTATCCACCAGATTTCCACTTAATACAGATTCTTTTTCCAGTGTATATGTCACTTGCTACCGTTATTAGGAAGATCTTACACGATAAATAATACAATATTATTAATTGTCAGTACTATTGTAAATACAACATTGATCAACATTTTATAAGTATTGATGAATGATTGTTATAAAATATCGTCTGTAATCTAGATTTATTTGTTCTCATCAGTATCATTCTGTGATAGAAGATATTCCCTATTTAATATTTGTTGACAATACTGACAATATTATTAGTCGTGCAAGGTTCCTATTAGTGTGATAGCCATCATTAACGTCATTAACGTCATTAACGTCATTAACGTCATTAACGCGACAAACGATGCTATTTTTCGAAAATTACTATCGCTTGTCGTAATCTAGGATTTCATGATTTCAATCCTCATTTACAATGCTCATTTTCAACGAAGCCCCGGGTTAAATCGTAAAATCCTATATGCGTTTATATCGCGTAGGGATATCGTAGGCGCGCGAGTTTGCGCTTGAAGCATTGAAGAGGGCTGAAATAGAAACTGCTTCGCATAGCAACGAGGGACTCACTCGCTGCTCGCCATATAGTTACCTTCACCGGTGTCTAACTGACAGGGAGGGTACGAAGGCGCCGCGACGCCTAGACCGATGCCTGGCGTCGCACGCAACGCAACCATGACGGCGACGTTACTCATCGACATTGGGAAATATTTACCATCGGCGCCGCCGACGAAAAGTTCGATGGCATTTCGACGGAAATCGCCGATGGATTTCGCCGAAATTGTCGGGTAAACGGCAATTTGCGTGTATCATTCATGTGGTCTTGCACAAGATTTGCGGTGAAAAGATCTAAATTGCTTGGCAAAATGGTAACCGATCGATTATCTAGTAAAACAATGAGAAAAAACATCGTAAAGAAAATTTGAAATACATAGCAGAGAGCAAACAGCCCTCAAAAATTGTGACAGCAAATTTACGTATACATTTATTCGTTTTATTTATTTATGCYAAGTAAAGTTGCGGCTGTCAGATCAGTTTGAGTGCGAGTATTCCGTTTTCGTTGGGTTGCACCAACGATTGTACGGCGCCTCTCGCGAAATATGTCGTAAACTGTTATCAATTTACGCGATACACTACGTAATTTCCTGGAGCACCGAGCACCACGTGATGAATCATCGCGTACTCGATGAAATCTCATCCAAGGTTGGCGAACGTATCAGAAGTGCCACACGGGCACTTATCGTGTGCTACACATATCAGGTTTTTCTATCTGAACGCTCTTTCCTCTTTTCCATCGCACGTTCATTATTACGTTGCATCTAAATAAAATTTAAAAAAACAGAAGGCACTGGCGATATTTCTGTTGACGAAGAGAATGAATCATTCGCGGTGTGCGAATAAGTATAGTAGTATAGTTAGAGGTATAGTTTCAGCCTCTCGGGTTTACACTATAGATGCATTGCAGCTGGTGCATGTGCTGTACGATAGCACGCATTCTACCGATAACATAATGAAGGAAGTTTGCGGTCGTGAACGATACACCACATCAGGAAAACAGAATTCCGTCACGATTCACGTAGTGACGACTGGACGCACCGACCGCGCATTGTCCCTTTCTAAATTTCACGGGGCTCTCGCTGACGATGCACGATTAAATCGCCACAATTCGCCACGACGTGACAAATCCCGAAAGCAACGCCGAACGAAACGCGTGCAACACGCGTAGTCGCAGACGCAAGTAACAAGTTTACACGGGGATTATACCTAATGTATCGGTACGCAATAAATCGCATGGATCGAAAAGCGCGCATTTATCCGCTTGTCCAATAACGTGACGGAGAAAGAGGACGGGGAACGAGGGGAACGCGATACGTGGGAACACGCGCGACTTACGCATCATTTGCCGAGCTGCGCCGGATAACCGTGGACGATTCCGCGCTCCCCACGTCGGAGGACGAATTGAAGCGAAACGAGTCGGAGTACGGCACAATGATTCTATTCCGCGGCTTATTGACAGGTAGGGGCGTTCGCGAAAACGCCAATCCGAAACGTCGCGTTGGATTAAGCCGATTCTATTAAATCCCGTCCGCCGACGCGAAGTATTCGCGGCGGACTTATCCCTCGTGTACTCGCGCAGGGCGTGGCGGAAAAATCCGCCGTTTCTAAAATTAGCAATTTTAAATGGCCGTAAAAACTATCCGGGGTCGCGGGGTGCCTCGCGCGCCGGAACGAGGGTCGCGTCGTCGCGATTAATGTACCGAGCCTCCGCAGTAAAATGCAGCGATATAAAGCTACGCAGAACTCCTTCCACGGCTCTTGCGTTTCAACGTTATGTTTCTGTCCGCGCGGTCCAACGTGTAATTGCAGTATGCAGATAACGCGACAATCGCATATATAATTATTCAAGTCGAGAAACTTGGAAATTTGAGGGAAAGAATAATGGGACAAGAATCGGAAAATTATATAAAATTTTGTGTGTGTACGTGTGAGAGAAATATGTGACAGTCACGTGTCGACATTTCAACATTTTTATGTAGAGCTTTCACGTAGAATTTCCATGCTAGCTCCGATATTTCGTACATAATAAGCTCGGTCGAACGGTCGATGAGGCGGGTTTTCAACCATTCGCCGCGACCACCCATCGTTCTATCAGTCGCTAATACAAACTCGTTGAGCGCGAATACGACAGTTAAACGTAATAAAGCGCGGACGCAACTGCGGACGAAAACAAATTCCGTTCCACAAAGATAAAACAGCAGCGACGACGACGGTGACGGCGGCGACAGTTGCGGAGCCTGATGTGGCGTAATGAAATTCTGGTCGCGACGCGTCGCGCTGTCGTCGCAGTTAACTGTAGATTAACGCGCGTGATTTAGAGTCGATCGTGCCAACGCGAGAGAGAGACGCTTTCATTCACCTTGTAAGACACTATATATTACCGTCCATTACTTTCACAATTTGTCGTACTTAGGATCATTTCCGCTCCTTCCGGCGCGCCGGAGTCCGGGGCTGCATCGGAGCGCGATCGCGCCGAGAGAAAAACAGTCCGTTCCGGCCGCCAGCAGAATTTCTACGTATCGTCATTAACCCTTTCGGAGTATCCAGCGCGCTAATAATATCCGCCGTGCGGATAATTAGCGAATAATACGACGACGAGCGATAATTAAGAGAAATGATCGATTGTGTGTAATCGAACAATACAAACGGATATTAATCAATTGAAATTTGCGAATTTAATTTCACGATATTGGCTCGCAGTTATTCGGTCGTGTACAGGAAGCCGATCAAATTACTATAATATCGAGGCGATACGATTAACAAGACTAGTATTTTAAGAGGCTCCTAGACGATCAATATTATTGATCAATATTTGATAACAATATTATTGATTGTCCGGAGATTATAGCGAGCGTTTGTCTTGCATTGTTTAAAGAGGGCATCAATAACATTGTACAAAATAATTATACAATAATATTGAGAAAAAGAGAAAAAGAGAGAGAAAGGGATCGTTTTACAACGAAACTGAAAATGTTTGCCGAGTAATGCGGGCCCTCTGTTCCCTCGGTAGCCGGTGATTTTTACCTGAGGATCTCGTGGGAACCGGAGTAACCATGATTCGACAATTCGCTCTTATTGAGAGACCTCTCGAAAAAGAAGGGGAGGACGCGAAGACAAGGACAAGAAGAAGGTTCAGGAGTTACGAAGAAGTACGACTCTCGCGGCTCGCGATCGCTTAATTCCTCTAAATTGCGTCGAATTGAGGGGAATAATTTTCTCCATTCTTGGCAAGAGGCAATTGAACGGACGGACCGGACCGGACGGCGACATGCAACGCACCCCAGGGTCACACAAAGCCGCACAAAGCCGGCGCAGAGACACGCACGGCATACAGGGTGTCTCCGATCGACGACGAAGAGGAGGAAAAAAGTTCAAGTTAGCGAATCCAATCTCGTGTCGTTTAATACAAAGGCCCAACGATTTTAACAGCCGACTAGTTAATTATTTCCAGACACAGTCTCGAACACGTACAGCGCTTAAAAAGAAGCGCCGTTGATCGGAAACACCCTGTCTACGGACGTTTTAAATGGGAGAGCCAGACCGTCGCCCTTTGACCCGCGTCGTCCCTCTCTCGCTCGTGGAACGTGCGTTTTCCGCGGATATACACGTCAATCGATCGTCGTGGAAGACATCGAGGCGCCCATCAAGACTACACAATCGTACGGCGAAATCAAACACACGAATCTCGCGTGACTCCGATCGCGGCCGACGTCCGGGCGAGTGAAAGTGCACCCGAACCCGCCGCTGCGGTATTTTCTACGCGAGCGTGTCGGAAAAGTACGCCGTACGGCCGTATTATGCAGACACAGCGCGGTCTGCGCGGTTTGCGCACCGTGGTCATTACGTTGACGTCGGTGATGTCGTTACCTTATCTCGAGAATAGAGATAACGCGCAAAGTTTCCAGGTCGTATCTCGTTTTCCTACCTCGGAAAAAAAAGAAAACGCGCGCTTCCATGCGCGAAAGGAAGGAAAAAGAAAAGAGGAACGAGTTAAACTCAATTTGGGCTACGAAGGGCCGGCACGCGCGAATTGACGCGAACGCGTATGAATTATGCAGGGAACGGAAGGGCTATAAATAGCGGATGGAATATTACGCGCGCTCGGTCGCATCGCGATTTGCTTCGCGGGATAAGCGGCCGGCCGAGCAGGATGGCGACGATGTCGATATCTCTCCTTGCGTCGGCTACTTCATTATTCGAGATAAGCTGGACTCTGATTTCATTAACCTAAATATTCTGGGAGAGGTGGACGGCAGGCAAGGAGAGAACGACGATGGAAGCTCGTAAACAATCGCCACGGATAAGAGGAGCGACGTATCTTTCCCGTGGACGCGTGCGATTACGAGCGGATAGAGTCGAGGACGAAGTCAGGTGTCGATCGAGATACCAGCGAGTCGACACGATGCGATATCGGGCCACGCGAATCATTTATCGTTGTATCACCGAGCGAACGAACGCGAGAGAGAGAGAGAGAGAGAGAGAGAGAGAGAGAGAGAGAAAGCGAAAAAATATCGTCGAGAGAGGAATCAGCCGAGGAATTTCGATTGCGACGGTCGTTTCTTTTAGAAAAAGATGCGAGGATGCGGAAAAATACGGGGGAGTGTGCGAGCGCACACTCGGAGAAAAATGCGCGGTACCAATCGCTGTACACACGCGCGACAGATGACCCCGTTGGACGGAGTTATCAATTGTTTTCAAACGGGGTAGAACGAGGGATATCGATATAAAAGTTTCTCTTTGTTGCTCTTTTTTTTTTTATATCTCCGATGACAGAGAGGGAGACAGAGGCTGCTGCACTTTTACGACGACGACGGTCTGTCGATGCGCACGTAAGCCGCGACGGATTACTCTGTGTAGACGGTGACTCGCGCGAAACGGATCGCGATCGGGCGGATGTAACGGTGAGAAAAGTAGCGTGGAGCTGACGTGCGGAGCGACGGGGAGAGGTTAAAGCACGGATTAGTTACGCATGCGAGGATAAAGTGTGATCCTCTACGCGAAGATCTAATCTCATTCCAGCTACGTTCTTAACACGCGGCGATTCGATTTAGACCCCTCGGCATTTATGCTAAGCACTCGGGAGACGAAAATATAATGAGCCGCTTCACGACGTGTTTGCAACGCGATATTGTCGTTAATAATTATAGCGCGTGAATCAGATTAGAGGCGTATATGGTCGCGAAGTTTTTCTGACGGTCGCTCGAGCGAACCAGAAAAACAGAATCGAACGGTAAGACAACAGCTGCGGATCCAAACGCGTCATATCGTTTTTATGATTCACCAGCGTGGCTGGCAGTGACGTTGACATAAGTGTCGCTTCTCTTTGCGACCGCGAGTCGCCTGTCTCGCGTGAACACCTTCGCGGCGTAAATAATTCCCATCGACCTCGACCATCAATATCGATATCTAAAGTCACGTGAATTCTCGCATTCGCATAATTCAGTGAGCATCGCATAAAATTTCCATCGTCGTTAATCGACCTCCTTAGTCTTTCGATTCGATATATAAATCTCGTCAGGCCGCGGATAAAAATAACCGTCTTTGTACATACGATACAAAAGAAAAAGTCGACTCGCCGCGACGATGCAGCGATCAGCAAATCTATCGGCGATTCGTACAGACGCCAGAGATGACGCATCGCGTTGATTACGCTTATTGACCGGTAAGGAACGGAAAATACTTTGTAATCTAGACGATAACCCGAGACTCGGCCGATTAAGCCGATCGGCTGCTTCGCTTTGCAACGCGATATATATCCACGTGAATCATACGCGTGCGACGAAGAAATTCCGTCACGGTCAAACTGCGGGTGGCGTCCGCTTTTGCATATTTCAAGATTCTCTCTATCGAATGTCTACGCATCGCGAGCTCCCCGGGATGATACGCGATACCCTTCGTTGTCCATTTGCTCCGCGAAATCGCCCCACGTTGCAAGTACGCGCGAGCGAAACGCGATCGTTACGTATGCAACGGAAACGCAACAGAGAACGCAAGAGGAATCCGCACATGGCGCGCACAGAGAAACGCGAGAAAAATCGAGCGAGTCTACGATGACTACGATAATCTCCCAATCGATGCAAAATATGTAGAGACCTCTTGTCTATTTATAAGGCCAATTGAGATCTCGTCGGCGTGTCGACGTTTGACACCCGCAAAGAGATCGAAAACAGAAACTGATTAATCGTGTTGTGCGGCTGCGTCGACATAAAAACATTGCCGGCGATACTCATAAAAACAGATAACAGGCACGCAGTTTATTTTCAAGTTTCGGGCAAAACGCGTTTCTCGATCCGTGTATAATAACGACCTACGTTGCGAGCAACAATTTTCAGTGTGATTCACCCGACGGTACGTACGCACCGATAGATCTATGGGATGTCCGTATTGATCGAACCACACCCGTATTTCCTACACCCTCTACCTCGCTTCCCCCCCTCCCAGCCCCTCGGCACGCACGCGGATGTCAACGTAAATGCGTGCGCACAGAAAATCGACGTAATCGTTCGTAGCCGAAAAGTTCCGAATCACGCATTGATTTAACCTTAATTTAACGCCCAATAAATCCAACAATGAGAGAGAACACGAAAAAGAATTATCATATAGAATTAAGAGAGGCATAACGTTATTACTCGGGATGACAATTTCAAGATTTCTTGAACGTCATCGTCGTGCTCGTCGAACGGATTGCCGATGATACCCACGTAAAAGCGCGTCCACTTCAGACCTGAACTTGACAACCGCAACGGGCACTTGTGCACTTTGCGATTATTCCGCGAACGACATCGCTATCGTTGACGATATCTTAACGCTACTGAGATAGAGCTAAGAGACCAAAAATTCGGGATCGAACGTAAGAATCAAAATTCCTGAAGATTCGAAAAGATGAGAGCTTCGAGATTCGAACGGTCCGCGAATCCAAAAAAAACTCCGAGGACTCAACGATCTGTAGTCCCGGGGCTACTTACAAGTCCGAGGACTCCGGAGACTCGAAGTCCCCGTGGCAATTAAGAGAATAATTCTTTCTTGCGCTTTACGTCGACACGATTGGACGTAGATAGACAACAAATCCGCGCAATGTCGCGTAATGTGCGCAAATAGTGCGTGAATGACCGACGATGTCGCGTGTGTAGGTGAATACACGTACATAGGCACGCACGTAAATTCCCGGCGAATTTGGAATTTATGCGGGCGAAAGCTCGCACACTCGCGTTTTCGTCGAAGCGCTGCCCGATGAAAGGCGCCATTGTATCTGTCCCGTCGAGTTTATCACGCTAATGAGGTCTTAATATCGCGTATGGGAAACTTTGAACGGATACCATTCAGCGGATGGTGATACACCATCCGCGTGTGCGCCTCTCTCCGCTTTCATTCTCCCCTTTTTCTTTCTCTTCCCCGTGCTTTAAGGCGTTTCCAACACTCCGCCTTTCATCGCGCGCACGCATTTTTTTCCCCCCGTTGCTTCCAGTTTCTTACAAGAGACGTCTCGGGGGGGGAGAGAGAGAGAGAGAGAGAGAGAGAGAGAGAGAGAGAAAGAGAGAGAAGGATGTACTCGCGGAATGTAAAAAGAGATTACAGAATATCGGGTGAACTCCGCTCCGAAATGACACAAATGTTTATATATACGTCCTCGCTCCTTTCTCCGTTTAGAAAAAGAAACGACCGTGCAAACGAGTATACGTTATTGGATTCTCGGGACTTGAGTTTAAAGTTCCGAAGTATCCGGACAAAGTCGGTCCGCGAGCTCGTTTTCTTTCGTCGTTGGGGATCTATTATACATGAAATAAGGTGGTTCATTGGACTTTATGCTGTCTCACTGTAGACACGAGCGGAAGAACTGTTTTGTTCAGGAGTAATCGCCCATTTCCTTCGACGAATAGATTCAGCAGTGAGTAATCAAAAACGAGATCTCGTAGAATGCGGGAAAGTACGCGCGAGTGCAAACGCTCGTAATAAAAATTCGATGTTAAAGACGAGATCAATCTTCTGTAAAAATTTAAATTCTGGTTTTCAAAGTTTTGTTAACAATTATTTTAGAACACGATCGGACGATCGATTAAATTTCTGTCAAATTTCTCTCGCCGTCGAGAGAAATTTCCGAGAGATTTATTTATCTTCAGTGATATCTTTTATCGGGGATTTATAATATAAAAACTCTTTCTAACACAATAAAAAACGGAACAATTAGCAAAATATAAATGTTAAAAAAAAAAATGTTGATCTAAACGTCCCAGTAACGACACGCGCTTTTAATATTGCCTCCACTTTCGAACGCGACATCTTAAATTCGACATTTCCTGCGACGAATAACCCTTTCACTACAAAGGGCGCCCAAATGGAGTTCACGCTCACATGTGAAGCGCGTGAACGCACGCACGACTAAAATGGTAGAATGCCTCAGGCCGCAACGGCAAGGATGAATCAAAAAAGCAACGGAGCGATTGCGCTCCTTTAAACATCGTTCACATAATTAAATCACGTAACAAAAGCGCCCGTAAATTCCCCCTCCCTCTTCTGCGTTACGTAAATTTTTATATCTTGGAATTGGAGTGAACTTGCGTCTTCGAAAGGATTAGCGTTTCTACGAGAAGAGGAGAATTTTACAAACGACGCGTGAAAAAGGGAAGAAATACGAGTTATCAGTTTATATACCGTGATTTTATCGAAACGACAAACTGAACGGCACTTTATTTAACCGTCCATCCCGTCGACGCGCGACGACGGGGGTGCTCGCAGCTTAACGAACGTGTCTGCAGCAGACAAATTTATCTGCCGGCATTGGCAACGTGATATCTTTCTATGGAGGCTATTTTCTCATCAATCCCAATAGCTTTTATAAAACGTGACTCACGCGTGAAAAGGTCCGCGCGCAGCCTTTGGTGAATCCGATGTTCGCCATCTCCCCCGTGCACCATCATCGACTGTCCCTGGCTGCGCGAGATAAAGCCGGCTCTCTTTCAGGATATGATACACACTCGNATATATATATATATATATATATATATATAATAAACGTGTGCGCGCGCGCACACGTTTATATGTGTGTACATACATATACACACATATACATATATCGCTCTTATTTTTATAATTGAAAAATCAAGCCAGCATCTTCTCGCACGGAACGTAATAAATAGCTGATCATCGTGATTCATGAATTCACGCGGCAACGCCCGCGTTTCGGAAATCGATTAATCGACCATTAATCGTACCGTCGCGTGGCGAATGGGATGTTCGGAAGCGAAGTGCGCCAATAAATTCTAATATGAGAATGCAACGCGAAGTCCCACTTCGGCCGTTAATAAATCGTTATTCGTTTTTTTCATCACGTCCCCTGCGCTTTGTATTGTCGTTAAACGGGTACGAGTGCAAGTGTCGATATCACAAGCGTGTTTTTCGACTATTTAGCAATCGGTGCCCGGGGCGACGTTACATTTCGAAAGGAAAAACGAATTGGAACAGTTAATAAAAATGTCATGTACGATAGTTTCGACGTAATGAGGCGTAGATAGCCGAGCTTCTGTATTTATGTTTCTCAATTCCACTCGTTTAGACGATTAGAACCGTAATTATCTAGTCGCTGGCCACTACGACCCGCATATCGCACAGCGTAACGTAGTTTTTGTAATTTATCGTGAGAAAGTGAGAATCGTGAGAGAGCGAGAAAGATCGCGAACAATCTAGAAAAATTTACAACGACGCCGTTTGTGACAAAAGAAAAGGAAGTTATCTAAGTTCTTTTAACACCTCGACTCCTCGATTCTCGCATTTTCGCACCGCGATGCAGCGAAAAATGCTTTACGAAGGGCATCCAAAGTCGAATCGTGCCGCACCCTGCCGCGTATTTTTGTGACAAAGATCACTAACGAAAGTCCATATGGGCGCCGCTTATCTTGCCTTAAACGTGACCTTTCGATCCCGAATCTGCGCCGAGAACGGAGATTTAACGAAAGCAACGAGAGAAAACTTGCCGTGTCAATCTTGCCGTCAATTAATGCGCGATTCTCACACGCGACTTGAAAATTCGGACCGTTCCGAAGGTAGAGAACGGCAGATTATCGATCGATCGAACCGATCGAATTCTCTCGGGAATTTTAGATATCGAAAGTGTCCGAGGTGGCACGCGTATAGACAATGGCTCGCTTCGTTTATGGCACGGCAGGTATTCGCAGGCCGGTCAAACTGCGGCGAGTTCGGGACGCTCCAGCTCCGATTTAATGGGGAAAATATGGCTTCTATCGGCGTTCCATCTAACGGCTCGGTGCGTAGGGAATATGGACCATGAGCTTCGCTGACGCGCGAACGCTCGGAGCGGAGAAAGGGCGAAAGGGCGAGAGAGAGAGAGAGAGAGAGAGAGGGAGAGCGCAGAGCAAACTCACCAGGCTTTGACGCGTATGAGGACCTCTCCCTCGCCGAGGGCGGGCTCCGGCTTCCTCAGGGCCTTGACACTCTTCAGGCCGCCGAAACCGTTGAGCACGATCGCCCGCATATCCTTCGGCTCCGGCGTGGTCTTCTCCTCGCCATTCTCCTTCGGCTTCTCGCCTTCGCCATTCTCCTCGACTTTCTTCTCGTCCTCCTTGCGCTCCTTCGTCGGCTCTTCCTTGGCCGGCGGCGATGCCGTCGCCGTTTCCTGCGGCGCCTTCTCGCCCTCGGCGCTCGGACTTGTCTCGTTCTTGTCTTCTGCCATCTTTTATGTCCTCTTCCTCTCAGACGCCCTGAAACTCTGAAGCTCGCGCGACGTCCTTTACCGCGAGACTGAGGATCTTCGGCGGTCGCGGCGGGGATACGTCAAGAAAGGGAGCGTGCGTCGTACCGTCCGCGAACGCGAAGCGACAGACGAAGGAGACGGAGAGACGGACGGAACGAGGGAGAGAAGGAGAAGGATGAACAGAGAAAGAGAGAGAGAGAGAGAGAGAGAGAGAGAAAAAGGAGGGAGAGAAAGTCCGCGCCCGTCCGTGTGAGTGCTCCGCTCGACTTTGCACGGTATATATCGTTTACAATCCGCCGCGTACGCTCTCCATGAAAGCCGCCGTCGTTCTGCACGAAATTCTGCGCCACTGTGTAAAAGCCGTTTCTCTCTCTCCTTTCTCTCTCTCTCACTCTCTCTTTCGCCGCTCGTCGTGCCGGCTACGCCGGCCGGTAACGCGCGCGGTGTTGCTGTTGCTTAGCAACCGCGCGCCCCTGCCGGACAGCCAATCGCACGTCGCCGGTCGCTCGGACCTCGCCGCCATTCGCCACGTTCGTTCGTAGCGTGCTGGACGCGCGCGCAGCCCGGCAGGTGCCGCACCGCGCCGCACCGCGTCGCGTCGCGTCACGTCGCGTCGCGGCGAGTCGCGCGCGCGAGGAACGTCGCCTGCTTCGCCGCGACGAAGTAGTCCCGTTGTATCGTATCGTCTTTTCTCTCTGCCCCCCCCCCCCCTTCCCCGTTGATCGCCGCGTGCTAACCTACAAATTTGAAAATGCCCGACTTCGAGACGACGTCGAGCCGGGCGATCGATCGATTTCCCGACGCGATGAATGCAATGAATTTCATAAATTACGAATTGCGCGGAGCGATATCGCGAAGCGCGAGGCGCCGTCCGATCTTGATGACGTGACCATGTAATTGTTCCTATGAATAATCGAAGGAAAGGGGAGAACGGAGCATATATATATATATATATATATATATATGTATATATAGGGGGTTTCGCCGCAATCGTCGACACGGTCATTCCGAAAGAATTGCGAGTCATCAGCATACATGCCGAAACGTATCTTCTCGACGTTTGTACCATAGACTGCGATCTATATTGCACTTTTTGGGTGTGACGCAGTAGACCTCGGAAGCACGTAGTCTCTTATTTCAGTTTCTCACCTTCGCCAGAGATGTTTCGAGGTGTTCAGAGACGTAAATGCGAACTGAAACGAACGATCGGATACGATAAATGTATTTAACACGTTCTTGCTATCGTAGAATAGTAGAGACGATCCGTTTATATCGCGCGATCTTATTTAGAGTTTCTGATAGGGTTGAAAGCCGACGTTAAAACAATAGCGCCGTCCAGAGTCTTGGGGAAACACGCCTCTATCGTATGAATCATTTGCCTCGGATGCATCGAGAAGAATTTTCCCTCGTCTCTCGCCGATAAATTCGTGCGTCATTGTGAAAATATATTTCCGGAATATTTGCGACATAGAAACGCACACAATCGCAAATATCGCCGTGACATAATTATCGTTTAACATTAACATTTTATACACGCACAACGGTCTCAATACATGTTTTATATAAAACCTGTTACTCTTATTAATTAAAAACGAGTTTTTGCCTATTAAGTAAATGTCGTGCAGGCTAGACATTCTGTCTTCTGTATGCATTATACAAATGACTATGCAATCATGTGGGCAATCTTAATGTCCATCTTTTATTAATTATCGTGTTATCCTGAATGGAACAATTTAATCTTTATTATTATTATTATTATTATTATAAAGTCGAACAGTTGTTAGATGTAACTGTTATGTCATCGAAATATCTTGCGTTTAATTGATTCGATAAATTAACATCCATTAATCCATCAATTAATATTCCATTGATCAATTGATAGAAAAAAACGATAAAAAATGATGATAGCGATTGCAGACTTCGCAATGCGTTTCAATTAGCCGAGGCAGGATAAATTTATATCCTGCATCAAATAAACACAAAACATTGCAGAACAGAAAAAGCTGTACGTTCAACGGACAAAGTGGTACAATGAGCGCTCGGTGATTCTTCATTGCGATTGATTTCTATACTTGAAGCCAAAAACTAAAAACAAAAATCAATCATATTAAAGAAGGAGCGCTCACTGAGCTACTTTGTCTGTTGATTACGAACGCAGCCACATATCGAAACAGGAGGAAGAACTCCTGTATCGTAGGAAATACATTTCGTGCGACAAAACGACGGACATTACTCGCACGATCCGTTTGTCGCGAACGCTTGTCGCGAGACCTCGCCATCCGTCCGTTCGTTCGTCGGTCTCCCGGCCCTGAAAATTCGCTCATCCTTCGCTCCTCGGCGTCGTGTCTAGCACGGAGTGGCAGCCGCCGGAAAGTAGTGCTCAGCAGACGACGCCCGAATCGCGCGTGTATCCCTACGCCACGCACAGTGTGCGTGTGCTCTCCATGTGGGTACGCACTTATGGACGCGCGCGCGCGCGTGGGAGTGCGTGCGTGCGCATCCTGCGTCCGTCCGTTTGTTCCTTGATTCAGCGAGAAATACGCCTCGCCAAATGCAAAGTTCTGCCGCGTGTCTCCTCCTCCCTTTCGATCGTAAGCCGTGACCGCGGGCGCATTCGCTTTCAGGAAATCGACTGCGTTTCTCACACGATCGTTACGTATCGTTCGCAAGTGAGACTCGCAGAGTCGAAGTCGGAGTCGTTGCGGTTTGGCAACGTGGACGCTAGCGTGTGGACGCGGTCACACGCTAGCGTCCACGGTAGCGTAACGCGACTTTTTTCGTCGAATTATCGCAGCCTTTTGTTGGAGCGATCCGATAAGATCGGATTCCGCGCGAAAGCGCGAATGCCGCCCGAGTCGCGCTTTCGCGAACACAACGGTTATTCCGCAACACGCTTTTGTACAGCATACGCATTTCTATGACGTTTCCATAACTATAATAATTGACGCACGACGCGTGATTAGGATCATTCGACGCGGCAAATAACGCGTTTATCACGCAACAATGAATTGCGATTTGCGATTAGCCGTATGGTCGAATTCGCCAAACAATTGGACTGGGTAATGAGAATCATGCGTGAGCGCAATGAGAGGATGTGCTGATTGGGATGAATGGCTTATATTGTCGAGAGGGCAAAAAGTGCCCGGAGCTTTTCCGTCGAGGGCGACGTACACAGAAACAGTCTCCTTTCCTGAAACGCTTCTATGGACGCGCATGTTATTTTCTCGCAGCGATAACCGCAACGATTCGAAAAACTGACGATAAAACTGACGAAATAACAATCTGATGCTTGACTGAATATTATTTGTTATATTATTATTATTATTATTATTATCATTCGTGACTATTACAGATGCTCGCTAGACGTGACGCATATCTCTCCGAATGCATCGCCAATTTGCCGTATGTTCTACATGCTTCTCCGAAAGGGCGTCTATAATTTTCGCAAAATTAGCGTGAAGCCGCGAGCGAGGGAACGTACGGAGTCATCGACGTTAATTGATCTTACGGCAAACTCGCGGCCGCTTCCCGAGACAATGCGAGGCGGTGTGCACGGCCGCCACGTATTGTCAAGCCGACAATACCGTGCAATTATTAATCACACGAAGGTGTGCGGGATGCACACGGCTTGCCGATACGAACTGTGTATTGCGCGGTCGCTGACTTGACAATAACAGCTCGCTCGTTCGGGAGCGTTTGCGTCAACGAACACAGCTAACGTCAATGTTGAGACCGATGCGATCTCGTTTCCGTCTTCCGTGGATTTGGTAAACAAGATGCGCGCGAGAGATTGTCACGTCCGTTCGCGCTATTTTTCATCGACCGGGAATCGTTTCAACAAGAAAGAACATATGTGTTCATTTCTTTCGGAAAAACGCTGAAAAAAAACATGGGAAACATTGAAAGATCATGTTATCGACTTTTTCTTCTCATTTGATTTTATCTCTTAGAATTTCATTTATTTGTATCGATTTTTTCATCTGAGCAAGTTTCGGCTGCAGTTGAAATTCACCGAGACCGTGTTGTTACATTTGGCTTTGAAACTCGTATCAGGCGCACGCGGCGAACGATTAAGTTGGTCAGTATCTGCGGCGAGTAATGAACGCGCAATTAATGGACGCGATAACCGAAAGCGAAGACGAAGTCTAATTCGAGGACGGCTGCACCGTTCGCTCGCGTTATCGCTCGCGGCAGCGCGAGCTTTTTAGACCTTGCGCACGATGGTCAAAATATTGGAAACAGAAATAAATAATATAATTATAATGAATAAATTTTCGAAATCGAAATTAGGACACTATATTTTAGACAAGTAATAGATTAATATTGTGCCTGTATGACATATCTTATATTTTACTTGTGTCTATCGTGCGTTACGTTTAATTTCCAGTCTTAATTTTTGATCTCCAAACTTTAATATTTATTCTTGTTCCTAACATTTCGTTCCATTGTGCGCAGGGTGCCTCATTTCGATCTTGACAATCGCGCGATTGTCGGTGCGATAAAGCGTCGCGTCGAATCGTGACGCGTTATCGGCACGCTGCCTCTTTTATCCTACATCGATATACGCGACCTTTGAACCGATGCATTTCTCCCCGCGATTTTGCGTCATCGGACGATCACCAAACCAGGAAGCGCATATCGACGTCCGCATCGCGCGATTTCTCGAATTTCGGACGATTATGTCCGAGGGACGTTGTCTAAGATCATGTTCCGATATATACACTGCCAGTGCTGAAAATGTATAGTTTACGTTACGTACACTACAAATTTTCAGTACAGGCGGAGTGTACATCGAAACACAGCCAAACCAAATTGCGCGACGCCGTTCCCACGTTCGTTGCTGGGCGTCGCGAACCCGACAGCGGATCACGTCATTCGCTGACGCTCCAGATTCGAAAATCTCATTACATCCGGTCCGATTCACCGCCTCGAGCCGGATACATGACGGAAGTCCCTCGTATTGAATCGACAATTCGCATCGACGAACGCTGAAATTCATGTTTTTTTTTTCTTTTTTGACGATACGCTCTCTTCCGCTGTCTCTCCTTTCTCTAATCTTTCTCTAATCATATGCCCTTTAAAATGTGAGAAGAAAGAGCAGGTGGTCCGAACTGTCGGTTCGCCGCAGTTTTTTTCCAGAAGTAGTTTCACCTAGCTCTAACACAAATGGCGGAGACAGGAAGCTCGGTTAGCGTTTCGGCTGGGTAACTTCGGACTCTTCCTTTCGCCAATACCTTCGCGTCGTCCTTCACATCGTAACGAATGCGTGCCGGATAACGGCAGGTTGCACGCACGACGATGCACGTGGTCAACATAGGCGCAAATATGATTATCCAGATAGCCAAATCCATATCGAAATAAATTGTGTCGAGTGACCGTTGCTCGCGCGCGCAAACACAGACACGCACATTTTATCAACAGAATATCGAGAGAAATAGAATAGAATAATGAAAGTAAAATGAATTTAGGTTTAATAATTTTTTTGTGAATTTTATTTTCGTTTTATTTACATTTCATCTTGCCGATTATTTCGATCTTAAAATGCAGTCAAAACTGTTACTGCGTCAAAACTAAAAAATATTAATTATCTTATTAAATTAATAATCAGTTTGATATTATTAATGCTAATACGCATCTGATAAACCTACAAGAAATTCGTTGCAAAAAAACGTAACCTGTTTAGAATATCATGGGTTCAAATCGATTGCGGAAACCGAGAAGAATCTATTATTTAAGTGGAATATTAAATAGTTATGGATGATAAATTCTACTCGGATTCTGTTGTCAGATTACGTTACGAGACACGAGTTTAGTGCGCACGCAAACGACTTCAATTTTTCGCCGTAATTTTCCTGAAATCCGCTGAAAAACCGTTAACGTTTCGCTCACTGGCTATATACTCGACATTCGGATAATTCTCGTTATTTAAGATATTGATCGGTAAAATTTTCCATTTTTTAACGTTCCTGTCCTCTATAAATTTCAACGAAGTTCTGTAAAAAGGGTCGAATCGGTATTTCGCGGAAGACAATCTTCAAAAGTGTCTCATGATCGATTCGCGAAAAAAATGCGGCGCACGTTTCCCCGCATCAAACATCGGCGAAATAATTAAATCGATTGGATCTGTTTTCCGATCATCGTCGGTGAGGCGACCTCGATAGGATCTCGAGATAGAGGAGATCTCATCGCTTCGCGGGAGCTTGACACGCTCCAGAAGTCGGCCTGCCTGCGCGCGCGCACGCGTTTGATATCAGCTGATTCTTTCCCACTCCGCGGCCGCGTCTTGTCACGAAGCCGCGCATTCGCCCGAGCCGCCCATTCAGGTTCGGACACTTCTGCTAGATAAGAGTATCGCGTTACAGTACACGCGTTTTTCCGCATTTGCCAACAAACAACAAAGGGGCCCTCGCGGCGGCAGAGCGGCAAGGAGGAGCCCACCGTCGTCGTGTCGTCGTCTCGCACTCATGGCAGACCATGAAGTCGTCCAGGCGAAAAGGTGAGCGAAAGAGGATCGACTAGTTGCGCGGAAACGAAAGATTACGTCGCGATTTTTGAACCGCGATCGTATCGCGACGTTACGTCATTTGGCGAAACGAGGATGACAATGGATCGTCGCGCGAAGGAAGAACGGGCTAAACACCATTAAAGCGTGTAAAGGTGACTATCGAATCGTATTAGCGTTCGCGACGGTTAGGAAGATTTAGTTTTGTTAGACATCTCAAGGCTATCTCTCTCTCTCTCTCGATTGAATCTTTTGCGGTACACGTGGCGAATGCGCGAGCAGAAACGTAATAATTGGAAGTCTGTGATATAACGGCTATTAATATACCATTCGCGACGTATATACCTGTCTCGATTCAGAAGCATGACTTGACACAAATTGCCATCAAACGCCAATTCATCTCAATTTCATTGATACGTAACTGGATAATTCGAGAAGTGCTTTTTCTCAATCTAAGAAGGAAATAATATCGTAAGAAATCGTAATAATTTTATTGCTGCAACAGCTGGATTTGGGGATGGTTTAGCTGGTCTGGATCGTCTTCGACTATGTTACGTGCTGCGGAGAAGAAAATTCTGTCGTGTAAGCGAGATAAATAATAAGATAAATATTAATAATCAAAGGGTCGATCGAAACTTACAATCTATTTATTAATTGAAATACAGGCTTGAAAACGGCATATCGAGGGTGGTTTGTCGATATTGGACCGGTTGTGGGTCAGGCGGATAAAATTTGGACCATTTCGTTGAACGAAGAATCGCCGAAGGTTCCAATTGTTTTACTACACGGCTTAGGAGCTGGAGTAGCATTATGGTGTTTAAATTTGGATGCTCTTGCATCCCAGAGACCAGTGTACGCTATAGACCTGTTAGGTAAGAAATAAACATGAGTTTATTTCATTTATCATTTAAAAGAGTCGAAATTCTCACTTAATTTGTGATTCCATCTGACTTATATACTAATATATATTAATTATATTATAATGTAATGTAATGTAACAATTAAGTTTTTTTGCTTTTGTCATTATTTTATCATTATCCAGTTGACAAATACATGACTCATCTACATGACTAATCAAATCAATTGAACTTTGTAATTGTATTATAAACATATTATACTTGATGTATGGACCTGTCACTTTTTCATAACAACATGTATTCAATAATAATTTCTATGAGACTATATGTCTATAATTCTGTTACTTATACTTGGTATTTTTAATTCTTAGGATTTGGCAGAAGTAGTAGACCTGTTTTTAGCAATGAAGCACAAAAAGCTGAGGAGCAGTTAGTTCGTTCTGTGGAGGAATGGAGAAGAGAAATGCAGCTGGAGAATTTTGTATTACTGGGTCACTCAATGGGTGGTTTTCTTGCGGCATCTTACGCTATGCAATATCCTGAAAGAGTGAAACACCTCATATTAGCCGATCCATGGGGCTTTCCTGAAAAGCCACCCGATGCTGTTGCAAAGACACACATACCATTCTGGGTTAAAGCCATAGCGTTTGCGGTACAGCCTTTGAATCCTCTGTGGGCAGTTAGAGTTGCTGGACCATTTGGTTAGTATTAGCAATAAACGTATGATTATTGTGTTCTTTTCATATTAAGTAAAAATATTGACTATAGGACAGTGGCTCATTGAAAAGACAAGACCTGACATTGTAAAAAAGTTTTCTCCCGTACTGAAGGATGATACTGCCGTAATTTCGCAATATATACATCAATGCAATGTGCAGACACCTTCGTAAGTTGTAAACTAAACACGTCTCTAATTTAAAAATATCAATCGTGCTATAATTCTATGCTGTATTTGATTCACAGAGGGGAGAGCGCGTTTCATGCGATGATGCAAGGTTTCGGATGGGCAAAAAATCCAATTATTAAACGAATTGATAAATTAAATAATGATATACCTATAACGTTACTTTATGGCAGTAGATCATGGGTTGACAATTCAGTTGGTGAAACGATTAAACAATATCGGTCTTCGTCATATGTTAATGTTCAGGTGAGAAAATAATTAGATCACAAGATGCTATATAAACGAATTTTACAACTGTTTATACACGAATTAATTATACAGGTGATTACTGGAGCTGGTCATCATGTTTATGCGGACAAAAGCGAAACTTTCAACAAATATGTATTGGAAGCATGCGCTTTAAGTGATTCGATACCTCATTTAACATCCTCAAATTTACGTTCCTATATTAAACAAATAAACGATCAAGACATAAATGTAAATTTATCCAATGAAGAACAAAGACCAGAGGAAAGAAACCTGGATACATCGACAGAATCGACAGAATCAAAGATTTAATTAAAATCTAGTGTGGAATACTCTCATGAAAAAGAACATTCCAGTTCTACCTGATACAAAGAAATATAATAAGCACATATTGTGATGTAAAAATGCCGCAAGATATATTAAACATACAAACGTATGTTTGTTGTGACACATGAGCTTTACATAATTTATAAATATAGTAACGTAAAAGAGTGTAAACTGACGGACAATTGGTCACATGTTAATTAATTGACTGTGGATATTATAAGATATCACGAATCAACATTAATACTTAATAACAATACTTTTTCAATTTTGGAAATTATGACAATGTATTACTGCAAATGTGCGGAAAATGTTAGAGGAATAGTAGGATCTTGCCATAAGTAAGATTTATATCATTTTTAATCGTCAATTAGATACAATCGGTTAAAAATTTATTATATATCTATTATAAGAAATTTACACGAGCTAAAAGGGATCAAAAGTGTATGAAATGTACATAATGGAAATTTGTACATTATGTACAGTTCTTAGTTTTACTAACACAGGCCATAGTAATGTCTAGTGAAGAGTGAGCAGTTTTGTTATTGTTATTAATTGTATTATCTTACACAGCTATAGCAAGATTTTATGTATATTGTACAATACAATTTATTATTAATAAATTATTTATTGTACCCACATGTACAAAAAGTCAAATAGTTAGTATTATATTTATATTGAATAAAAATTATTCTGAAACAATTTAATTTTAAATCATTTTTGCGTCTCATTCTCGAAATCGTCGATGTACTTATCGATATCAATATCATCTTCGTAATCAGATTCTTCATTATCTATCTCTTCTTCAAAATTGTTTAACAGTTCTGTTTTCTGTTTATTCGATTGTTTTACACTATATCTGCGTTGTTCCTCCCTTCGTCTTTTAATTAGAAAATCAGAGAAGATCTTTTGTTGCTCCTCTCGGGTCATGAACTCGACTTCTTTTGAGACCGGATCGCAAGAACTTTTATCTGCACTAATATTCGCATCCAACATTCGCCTTTGTGCAGCTTTTTTCGACTTGGATACTGCACTGTTAATCTGTAATAATTAATTAAGATATATTTTATGCATTTATCTTTTATCAATACAAAATCACGAGATAGATTACCCGAGACATAATTTCATGATGATCTAATCCTAATACATCGTGTCTCATTGTTGGCAATTGGATATAAAATTCATCTGCCTTGGAATCGTGATTTGCAACTGGTTCTTTGTGCTGTTCGACACTACTAGTGTCAGAAATATCCAATTGCATTGGTTCGGTCAAGATTTCACTATCCTCCTCAAAATTTATCATCGCTAATCTCCTCTCGACTTCCTTCTCTCTCAAACACTGCTTGTTTTGAACAAACTGGATAGGCGGCACTATACCTATGACACGGAGCTGGGACAGCTCGTGCCGAATAATTCTAGCGCACTTCTGCAATGCTTCCTGGTCAAGTGAAGCATTATTAGATATATAAAATACATTGACGTATTTAAAATCTGGAGTTATTTTAACGTGAGTAATCTCTATGTCTTCTTTTATAATGTCAGACACTTCGCCCATCGACATCATGTCTGTTATATGCTGCATGAAAAGTTTATCTCGAATTATCATTCTGCGCTTTGTATACATAGAAGGTGATTTATCGACCGGATTGATGTTTGTGATACTGCGTAATTCTGTGCTTGTGTCGTACCACTTTCTACGACGCAAAAATATGGGAAGTTGCATTTAATAGAAATCTTAAGTATGCATTTTTTTATTTATCTCAAGCAGTCTGTCTTACCTTTTCGACTTATGACTTCCATATATTAATTTTCTCATGAATTTACTTTCTCTATTGATATTCGAACACATGCTGGTTGAACTGATACACCTGGATATTTGGAGGCACATGATAAAAGGACGTGCACTTTGCATCTTGACGATATTTAGCCGGTTTCAGTAATCGCACTTGCACGTAACAGCTGATAACACATCTGTCCGTTCTAGCTGTACTTTCCTGCACTTTTGCGTTTAAAAGGAAATAAATGTGTGTTCAATCTTGAAGAAAAAAGAAAGAGACTAAGATAAACATAAATGGATGCAATTGAAACAAAAAAGAAAGAGAACGTTATATTTTTTTTCAAAACATATTGATATTGTAAAAAACGCGAATTACCATCGGCGATTCTGCGTGAAGGGTTATACGAACCGCAAACATTTAAATTCTCAAAAATGGAAAAAAGAGAATATAATCAGATAAGAAGCGACATTACGTGTGAAAATTGCAAAATCCCGATTCTAAAAATTCCTAGAATCTAATATTGCAAAGAATATTGTCGCATTTTTATATATTAGAGATTCGATTATTTCATTTTTCTATGAATTATGTGACTTTCTATTAAGTTTTCGTATTTATTACAATTACACGACTAAATAATTAACAATAAGCAGATTTTAGTCCGATAAGATTTTAGAGAAACATTTTTTAGATATTTGATTATCATTAGGAAAGGTGATCTTTGCACATGTCTACACGTAAAAACGTAGGGCAATAAATAGAAAAATGTTTTATAAAAATACTTCATTAATCATACATACAATGACGTATCTTTAAAGCTATACATAAGGACAATGCTTAGTTAATAAAAAGGCAAAATAAAAAAAAGATGTCCAAAAGGGTTTTTAAATAAAATAAGACTTGAATTTTAAGGACATTGAGAGCAAAACTTCATCAATACTCGTACAGATTGTTGACTAACTAAACAAACAGTAACAGTAACAAATATTCTTCTTAAGATATAATTAACATAAAAATAAAATGCTAATACCCGTCTTCTTGCATTTCGTGTGACTCGCACTTTAATATGTTCGTTTTTGGTTTTTCGATACTGAAAACAAAAGTGTAGATCAGACAAATTAAATAGAGTTAAATTAGAGAGTGCCATATTAATGTATAAAGCATATTACTATAATTAAAACATTTACCTTCCCTTTCTTGTATGATTTCCTTTCTTTTGTTTTTGAGTTCGGTCGGCAAGTTGTCGATCATACTCTCAATAAAATTATCTAAAACTAACGATCTAATCATCGATATTACTGGCTTCCTACAGACGGGACAGTCTTTCCGTCTCTTATTCCATGATTTTATGCAGTGCTGACAGAATGTATGCGCACAACTCAATGTTGTTGCTTTCACAAATAATTCCGAGCATATGGAACACGTCAGCTGTTCATCCATAATGTCGCTCACTTTTCCAAGGACGTTTTCCTTAATGTTAGTCTCTAGAATATTTTGACTTAATGCAGTCAGATCTATCGTGTCTATTATTTCATATTCTGGAACCTCGTACTGGTCGTTCAAGTTAAAGAATATACAATCTGATGTACTTGCAACAGTCTGGCATGAGTTTACTGGAAAAAAGACCAATGATTCAGCATAATTGTTTCAAAGTTCTGATTGAAAAGCATACATTACAATTATATAAATGTAGGATGTAGGAAATGTAGGACAATCTATGTATTTGTATAAAATTTATTAGAACATACCATTCAATATTGCTTGTGAAGTCTCTGCTTTTGCTTCCTGTTCCTTTAAGGCTTTCTCCGTTTCTTTCAATTTCGCTTCTAACATATTCTTCTCATTCAATAACTGGGCCTGAATGTCTTTCTCTTCTTTTACTTTACTTTCCATCATCTTTCTCCATTCTGCTTGCTGTTCTTCTCTCCATTTTTCCATTTGCTCTTTCATTTTGATTTCCAACATCTCTTTTTCTTGCTTACTCATGTTTAATGCTTCTTGCCATTTCTGTTTCTCCTCGTTTATTCTTACTTCAAACTGCAATCTTTCGTTTTCCAATTTTTCCAATAACTGAGAATACATGTTATTCAAATGCTCTTCTTGAATATTACATGCCTTTATTTTATCTTGAAATATTTTAATTTGTTTTAATAAATTCTCTTTATCATCTTTAGCTACAGCTTGTTGCGATAACAGATCATCGAGCTGTTGCTTTAATTCAACTTGTTCTTTTTGTTTTGTTTCAAGTTTATTTTTGAGTTCTTTCCTTTGGCATTCTTGGTTTTCGGCGAACGTTTTCTGCTTGACGAGAACAGAGTCGAGTATCTTTTCATCTATACGTGGCTTCTTAATACAGTGCTCTCTCTCGGTAAGATTAAATACATATTTGAACGTTTCATTAAGACTAAATTGTATAATATCACCAGGATAGACATTTCGTACTTCATCAGGACTAATGGCAACATTGTTGATAAGTGTTAAATTAGAGCTTAAATTCTTAATCGTCCATTCGTCTTGGCCTTCACATTTAAAGATGCAGTGTTTTCTAGATATCATGATATCCAATATTATCTCATCATTGTCTCTTGCACGTCCAATCTTAAACTGTATAAAAGAAAAAATTACATCTTATAGAATCGTTCAAGAATTTAATAACAAGCCTTCAAGTAGCATTATAAAAGTATCTTTAACATATGTTTTAAAAAATATATGGTTCATTATTATACATATTTATAAAACACAGAATTTTTTTACATGTGACACACTTTTTCTTACCTCGTTTTTGTCGATGTGTATGCATTCCTTTGTACCGATTTTTATTAAAACCGGCTCAAGAATTTTTGGCTCCTCATCAGGCGTGGGTCTCTTCGAATGCTCCATCATTTAATAATTTTACAAACACTTTAATTATGTCTTCATCAAAGCTACGAATGACATAATAAAGTTTGCGATATATTATTTTGTCTCGCGATGCGTGAGATGTCAATTCAAATGCTGTTAAGTGGCTTCGTAATTTCTTTGAAGGGTACAACCCTAATAACTCTCACTGTCATCGAATTTAATTCAAGAAAAAACAATTCCTTACAATAATAGCTTGTTTGAATGTGGCAAAAAAAAAACATGTATCAATCGATGTGTATAGACTTTATAGATGCGAATCGACTGCATCGACAGACGAGTCCTCTGGCGAAATTCATGATAAATTAAATTCCATTAAAAATTCTTCGTGTCGATTACGAAAAAGGTAACATAACAAAACACAATTTTAAAAAAGATAGAAAATAGCTTTTTATTAAATTGTACGCTACAAAAATATATCTGTATCTTATCGATTAATTGTTTATCTTTACTTCGACAATTCCATTTCTTTTTTTCATACAAATGTATTAAATAGGTTATTTGAGCTGTTTCAAAATTTAATGCGCTGAAAATCTATAGTTTACGTGCATCATAGAATCTTAACGTGTTTTATATATATATATATATATGTGTGTGTGTGTGTATGCGTGTGTGCACATTGTAGAAAAAACTTAACACACACACACACACACACATTGTAGAAAAAAACTTAAAATTAAATCATGCACAGAACGTATCATCATCTTTATAAACTATAACAGGATAATTGCATTGTTTTGCTTGTTTCTTCAAAGATTTGCTTTCAGAGTCTTTAGTATCACTAGTAAAATCTACAAATCTTCTAAATTCTTTTTGTTCATTCGCAGAATCCACTACTGGCTTTTTTGAATCTTCTTTATGTGTCAACTCATATTTGAGTGTAGCTTTCGGCACGAGCTCATCAGGTGCAAGTGAATCATTATCGGTCTTCTCAAAATTCACATTATCAGGAAATATACAATTCTCAATAGATTCGAGAAGAGTTTTACTATCATTCGTGTCTTGTAATTTCAAATGGTCTTTTATAGTCTTGATTTGAATCTAGAAGGTATAAAAGAGGTTTTATAAAAAAATCTTAAATGGTAAAATGATTCCTTTTTTTGCAGAAATAGATACCTCCAAAAACATTGCTTTAGACTGCCAGTAACGAAGCTGTCTCGAGATATTGTGGTTTACTTCATCTTGCATCAGCATCTGCATAGCTTGCTTCTCAATTTTTTTATTCAACTCCTTGAGTTCTTTTCCTTTTGCGGCTAACAATGATTGAGCATAACTGAAAGTTAAATTTATGTCTTACTATTACCACACACTAATCCAGATAAAACATTCTTAGCTTACTTAAAGCTGTTATCTGTAGATCGCATTTCTTCCACTTGATCATTTTTTTTCATTTCAGCCTTCAACTTATACTGAAGATCAAAAATTCTACTTTTACACTTATTTATAAAATCTGTATTTTCTTGCACTGTATCAATCTTATCAGTTTCCCATTTCCTGATCATAGCGAATTTCTCTGCCTTCAACAATTTGATTTCGATCATTTTTGAGTTCAGTTCTTGCTTTGCTTCATTGTATTTATTTGAGAGCACTTTCATTTTATTCAACAACATTTGCCGTTGATCTTCGACCTCGGCAAACAAGGAATTTCCTGAAACATTATCAATTTTGAAAAAAATCTATAAACAAACATTATATTTCAATTATCATTTTACCTTTACATGTATTACTAGCAGGGGTCATATTTGATGACTCCAATTCCTTAAGATTCGTGGCTAATTCTCTAGCAGATTCCTGTGCATTTTCTAATTCTTTATTTTTCTCTATTAATTGCTCCTTTGTTTCCTATTAAAATATTTTCAAATTAGTCTTATGTTATAATTGATAGATATAAATCGTAACTTATTGCTTTTTACTTTTAAACTACATTGAAGCTCCTCATATCCAGCCTCCATATGCACGAGTTTTTCCATCAATTCCTTTTCATTTTCTTCTTTTTCAAAAAGCCTTTCCTTGTTATTTATAAGCTGCTTAGATAATTCCACAAGTTCCTCTTTATACTGTGTTAAAGTCTTTTCCTTTGCAATCAGATGATATGATTGTTCATCTGCACGATCTTTATACTGTTTCAGTTCCTTGTGCAACTGCTTCATTTCTAATTCACTTTTTATATTGTTTGTTTCTAGAGTTTCAATATAATTTTCATATTCCTTTTGCAGAGCTTTGTACCTAATATATAAAGCTAATAAATTTCATTTAAATTAGAGCTAACATCAATATATAAAAAAAATCTTGATTGAAAAAATAAAAAGGAATAAATATGTATCAAACATTAAAAATCCATCTTTTTAAATCAAAATATAGTGACTGAAAACTGAATGTAAAACATGGCAAGCGTTGGTGTAAGCGTTAAAAATAAAAGCCTCGGAAACAATTACTTTATATCCACTTTATATTAATTTTTATGAAAAAAACTCATGATTCTTACTCTTCTTCTTTCTCAGAAGACGATGCCAATATCGTTTCCATGCATTGCTTTAAATTTGTCTCCAAAGTTTCGTGAGAATCCTGAAGATCCTTTATGAACGCGTCACGTGCTTCCAGCTTGAGTCGCAGAACATGCAACTCCTGCCGGTATTCCTCGTTTTCTAGCTTCAGCTTTTTATAATCATCCTGATTGATCGAGCTCTCGTCTACATGTTCCTCGATCTTCGTGTCATTCGCACCGTTCAATTTCGACATCTCAAACCTTTTGTCTCGTTTTCCTCTTTAATGGATCTCCGTCTCTCCGAACGCATCTATGAATCTATGTGACAGTTAAAATTTTTGCAAGGTTACGTATATTTTGAATTTATCGGTTAGATCATAGATATATAGAGAGATAGATAAGCATTGCGCATCAGCGATCGAGAAAGAGAGAGAGACAGATGGATTGTTAGAAAAAGAGAGAAAAGCCAAGTCGGAAGAGAAAGATGAACGATTGGTTACGCCATTTTGGTTTAAGTGATCGCGAATGAAGCGTGATTGGTTGACGTCGATAGTTACGCTATTGGACAATGTCAATATAGTATATCCCTGGGCTTTACTCTGCGCAGATGGATTCCATTCATTACTTCGTACTTTCGATGATTGTGACTACCTGAATACGAAGATGCGAATATATTACAATATCGCAGAGTTCATAAATAAGCATGTACATACATAGATTATTGAAATTGACTCACTGTTTTGATTATTTTTAATATCCGATGAAACTTTTCGAGCTTTATCTCCACGTTAAATAATATCGACCGATTCGAGTATTTCGATATTTCGAGAATCGCAGTTCGACTATTATTTCGATATATTTCCAAAGACCGCAGTTATTCGCGAAACTTTAAATCTCTTTTGAATTGAAAGTGAATTTTGCTTAAACAAGAGGTCTGTTTTTTATTCCTGCACTCTCAGAACTGGTACACACGGTGCAATAAGTTGAAGTAAAGTAAACATATGTTTATTTCACTTCAACTTATTGCACTGTGTGTAGCAGTTCAGAGAGTGCAGGAATAAAAAACAGACCTAAGAACAACAGGAATATCTCGAAGTTGAATCGTCAATGCGTCGCGGTATTATGCGATATCATGATCGACGATCCACTTTTTGCGTCTAAAAAAGTGGACGCAAATACTCTATTGTCTAGCCAAATGTCTAAAAATTTCCAGAATCTTGTTTTATCATTCGAAATTTATTTTAAGAAGTTTTTGCAATACTGTCTTTCAACTACGGCAGACAAGGATTCAATCACGTCTTTCGACCCGATAACATGACTATAACGTTTACCGAATCTGAAAGACAATATTGCAAAAACTCCCTATTATTTTTGCTGAGTAATGTAGAACAAAAGTGTAACACGTGTTGATCTTTTCGATGAAACAGCAAATTTTTAAATAATAATATCGAAAATATTTTAAAATCGATCTGTGCTATGATCAGAACCGAGCATAAACGACCGAAACTTAGGGAATGTAAATAAACTTAAAACTTTCTTGTACAGTGACTCGATCAAACTTCGATTAACTGTGAATAACTTCTCAAGTACAATTGTATTTTGTTAACGGATAGAATCATTAATGTTTGTTACTTAATATATGGGAAAAAAAAGATTGGACTAAAGATAACGAATTATATGTTCAGAAGTCTTGTCTTCAGTAATTCTGCCGTGTGAATCAATTAAAAATTAATCGAAATCGCCCTTAGGGAGAACTGTTCAAGAGCGACGTGATACAACATTGATGCGCGCGTTGAGAACTCCTCTCCCCTCCAACTGCCGGCACGTCCCAACCCCGCAGTCCCCCGCCAACCCGGCGCGTCACCCCCACCAGCGGCGCCTACTTCGGAGCCAGTGGCCAAGTCGCCGAGAAGGAGCAACAGGCTGACGCCACTCGCCTTGTCTTGGGTCGACTCGATGCTTCGGGACGAGATCCGATATCGCGCAGCGACAGGGTAAGAGAGAGAGAGAGAGAGAGAGAGAGAGAGAGAGAGAGAGAGAGACATCGCTTTTTCCCGTCCCGGAGGCTCGCAGCGGGGCGCGGAGTTGCCAAAGCTGCGGCATCATTAGTGCGACGCAGGTTGTTGCCAGATCACCGCCAGCCGAGTCGACGTAACGCAGCGAAGAGGTATCGGAGCCATTCCCGTCGGTCGGAGCAGCAGTTCTCGCACGGAGACCGGGACGGTGAGGTCGAGTCGAGCCGCGACTCTTCGAGAGGAGAATAAGCCGTGCGTTCTCCTCCTCCTTCCCTCGCGCTCTCCCATGCGCCGCGTCGCGTCGAATCGCGCTCGTGACTTCCTCAAAGTGCTCTCTTCATGTTCGACGACCCTCGCCATCCGGCCGTCGCGTTCTCGCGCTGCCAGGAACGCTCGCGGTCGTGATCACGTCCGCGCGGACGTGCCATAATCCGGACAGTCTGTTTCGCGTGTCATGTTCCTCGCTGCCCGTCGCCGTCGCCGCCGACATCGTCGTTGTTCATCGTGGTGACACATCGAGGAACGGTGGAGCGTGGAGACGACGAGAGCGAATTCGCCTCCGTCCGCCACGCGAATGTGCATCGGGCGTTCCACGGGATCTCAGGGAACTTCCTGGAAGACGAGACGTCCTTGTTTTCGCGTGCAACATCGAGTACGACGTCGTGCGTTATCGTTTGACTGCTGGGCGAGCGCTTGCCAGTGAGCGCTAGGCGGGATCTCTGGAAGATCGAGAGAGAGAGAGAACGCTCTTTCCCTCTCTCTCTCTCTCTCTCTCTCTCCCTCCGTTTCTCTTACTCTTTTTTCTCAGGTCTCGTTTCCTGTGCTCTCGCACTCGTCACGAGTCCACGCAGGTAGGGCGAGCCGTTTCGTCGGAAAGGTGGGATCGATGAGAAGAGCGAGTCTCGCAGTCTCGAACGGTGTAGGCCACCCGTAACACGGAGATCGGGAAGCGATCGAGCGCAGTGTGGAGACAGTCGGCGGGGTGGAGGGCGGCGAGGGACTATCCCCATCGGTATCGCGGGGAACGCTGCTGGTGCCCAACAGCGGCGGCGGCGGTGGCGGCGGCGGCGGCGGTGGCGGCGGCGACGACGACGACGACGACGACGACGACGACAACGACGAGGATAACGACGACGACGACGACGACGGCGGCAGCGGCAACGACGGCATTGTGCCGATTGTTTTATTTGGTCGCGACGAAACGTACAGGTGGAAAAGAAAACAGTGATCCTGTGGGAATGAGACGATCGTAGAGAAAAGAAGGGAGACGGGAACGAAATAGGTCTGCTACGTGTGTACGTAGGATGAGACGCATATAGATACGCGCCGTGAAAAAGGCGATTCGCGAGCGAAGTCGGAGCAAGGAAGCGGAGAACGGATAGGCGCGGAAAGAGCGACGAGGACGCGCCGATACGGACGGGGAAAGGGAGACGAGGAGGACGTAGGCAACAGGCAGAGGAAGAGAGCGAACGTGTGATCCAAAATGGCGCTCAATCAAGACGTGGACCAGTTGTCCAAGAGTAAGACCCTCGTCAGGGTCGACCAGAATTCCGAGTCCGATCTCCAGGCTCTCTTCGACACCGTCCTCAAGCCCGACTCCAAGCGGCCGCTGCAGGTGCCGCTGCGCATGCGCAATCTACCG
>JANQDE010000003.1:2112018-2305656 GCA_037157785.1 Cephalotes varians
GGCACCGCGAGCGCGATCGCGGCGGCCGCCGCCGTGGCCGCCGCGGCCGGCCTCACCGTTTCTCATCCCCGCGCTCACAGCAGCCCGGCCTCCCTCCAGCAGACGTACGCGTCGGCACAGCAAGCGCCGCAACACGCGCCGCAGCCGCACGCGCGTCACCATCATCATCAGAAGCAGCGCAGCTACGACGTCATCAGCACGGTCGACGACCTGGGCCCACTGCCGCACGGATGGGAGCAGGCGCGCACCCCCGAGGGCCAGATCTACTTCCTCAAGTAAGTGACTCTTGGCGTTGCGTGTGTCATCGTTACGCCACTCGTGAGGAGAGGAAGGAGAGAGAAAACGCCAAGTGTTCTGTTCTGAAGATGCATGGCTCCTTTTATCTCACCTTTTTCCATCGAATTCTCAAGGTCTTATTTTTAGAATTTTTAGAATTTGTTATCGGCTTAAGCTCTCGAACAAAAACACAGACAGATAATGAACGGAGAGTGCTTTAAACGCACGAAAGGTTGATATTTTAACAATAGATTCTCTCCCCCAATTTGGGTATACAGGTAGTTTCGGGATATCACGTGTACGAACAGGTAGAATTTCTTTCTGAGATTAGGGGAAAGTTTAGCTGTGTGTGTGTGTTGCTACGGTCCGTCAAATAGACGACGGTTATTCTGCGACTCATCGCTACTGATAAATAATACCTTTTGTTGAAGTCTCACGTATCTTAATGCCGAAACCATCTTTGTCGTCTTGTCGTGCCGGCTTACTCATCCTCTCTCTCTGTCCCTCTTTGCTCATTGCTCTTCCGAGATCCCCGTCACTTCTCATCACACGCGGGAAGGAGGGGAGGGAAGAAAGACGCGTCCTCGGTCTCTCCGTTAAGTCCCTCTTCGTTGCTGCCAACGTCTCTTACCCTCGGAAATGAGCAGGGACGTCATGGCACTCGATCATTCGGTGTACATAACCGGCGTGAATGCATTAATTAGCATATTCGGATAAATGGATGTCATTATTAATGCAGGAATTTTAAGAATTTTTAAGAAAAAATGGTACAGGCAAACAGGCTCGATATATATTATGATTTATCCTATATTTTTTATTGAACAGACGAATGGAAAGGAATTTCCGAAAGCTAGTAACTTGTGATAAAATAAATAGATTATGCTCTCTTTTTTTTCTCTCTCTTTTTGATTAAAATTTCAAATCGACTTTAGTGAAAATATATTATCTATGTCTTTATATTCTTATATTTTTCAATTGTTTTGTAACTAAATTTTTTTTAACGGAAAATCAATCTGAAATATTAACTGAAAAATAAGAATTCTATCATCTATATTTGTTTTAAATTCTCACAAAAATATAGTCTTTTTGTATTTTGCTTGTATCTCGAAAAACTATTCAAAATACAATATGCCTAAGGAAAAGTGAATTTATCAAAAAGTCAGCCGTTGAAAGTAATATTGTTTCTTTATGCGATTGTAGAGTGTTTATATCTCTTTAACGCGATAATCGTTGCAAGTTATCGCAGTTTCCAGGCACAATAGGACAGCGTCCGACAAGGGAACCCTTTAGGTTCGCCTCTGAGGTACAGTCTCTCGAATGCCTCTGGTGGTATGCCTGAGCCCTCCCACCACGCATCTCTGCTTCCCAACCTGATCCACCTGCCGTGCACTGCCGTGACTGCCGGGTCCTCACGTGTCACCTGTCGTGGGAAATTCCGTCGTTGTACCTCGCTTCGTCCCTTCCCTATTCCAATAATCCCCTCCTTCCTCGCCCATCCTACATGGTCGACATGGTTTTAAATCTTGGGATTATCTTCACAGACATCATCTTTACCTCCAAAACTGACGAAATCTTACGAAACTCGTTTCTGTTTTTGATTGTCTAAATACGTTTTTTTCTGTCGGCTGTTTTTATAAAATAAAGATTTATAACTAGTCAAATATTCACGTTTTTATATTTTTATAATAGATTCGTAGATTTACATATATTGCGAATCTATTTGCATATCTCTTTTCATTTGTTATTATAATTACGTTTTATTATAAAAATATTATACCAAAAGAGTTGCATTAAGTAGAGAAATAAATATTTTACGATCTTTGCATATTTGCAAAATTTTATCTATACTTATTTGCTTGATATTTTATACTATAATTGTAAGATTATTTTTTTCTCTGGATTTTTATCTTGATTCTTCTGATGAAGGAAAAAAGATTGATTTTAAATTCAGAAAATGTATCGTTAAAATTAAGTTTGAAGTTCTGGAATATACTACATATATACGCTCGTTATTAATTCGTTAGTTTAACTGATAATTTATGATTTTTAAAACGGCAATTTTTTTTTTTTAATTTGGGGGAACATCTTGATTAATGTTGTAACTTCTAAAGTTTGGATTTTTGTAAATTAATTTTAACCAGCTTTCGAAATTTATTGAAAGTACTCCTATATTCTGTTCTTCTTTTCTTGAATCTTGTAGAAACATGTCGAAGACCACCAAGAAGATAGATCCCCTTTACCTGACCTAGTCATACAGAAATCTTACCTGGTCAACCATTTCTGCGAATACACCTCGTTTTTACCTGAAAAATTGGAATGGGACGTGCTCTTTCTAAAGAATACATTTCAACGTCTTCGATCGCAAGCTAATGCAGTTTTCTTCAAAGAAAAAAAAAAGAAAGGTGCAGAACTTCATTGTAGCGATTCGATGGTATAAAGCGGTGTATCTTTGATCTTTTTGCAAGATATTATTTTTAATTTTGGTTTTGTCATCCTCTTTTATTTGCTTTTTTTTTTACGGATTCTGGATTCTGAGTTACTCTCATTACGTATAGGGTCAGAAAAAAATATCGAAATGGATAACGTCATGTTATCACAGAGCGTTATTTCAGATAGCGTGCTGAACTTCGTAAAACTTATTGATAATAGACACCTTATCGTTGAGATACGAAGCAATTTAGGGAAAAGCAAAGCTAATGGATTGATTGTGTTCTAATTACGCGCTGTGTTTTTGTGTATCTCTCTTTATCGAAATGTGCCAATGCTGATATATGGTACATTATGGAAGATAATAATAATAATAATAATAATAATAATAATAATAGTAACAATACCAACTATTGAAGTGCATAAGACGAAAAATATTTTACATACAAACAAAATAATAAAGTAGCACTTCAGAAAATGAAGCATCAGTGATGCTGCTTAGCTTTAATATATTTAATCCTTAAACCCCTGGGGTCCATGAGACTCCAGAAAAAATTTGAGCGCATTTTTAAGTAAGAAAAATCTCTTAATTCACGATTTTTTTTTACATATAATAAAAAATTCGGCTTTGAAAAATAAGATTATTGATTCATATTCAGCATATTTTGAAGAGTATCTATGATTTTTTCAAGACGAAAAAATGAATAGAGTAATTTCTAGAAGCTTCTAAAAGAAGCTGGGGTCCAGTGGACCCCCAGTGAGGTTTATGTTACGGGGATGAAGTGTGGGGGATAAGGGTTAATATAACTAAGAAGAAAGAATATAATAGTGTGAAACGTGTTCAAAGATATTAGATTAGAAAATATATTAAATAAATTAGGTTATAGATACAATTGAAAATCAGTAAAAATGATTACAAGATTACAAGATTAGAGATCAATGAAAAATGGTTTGAGTGTGCAATGAATCAAAATTTTACCTGTTGTTTCTGAATACGTTAAATAATGGTATTATATAATATATTCTTTAGTTTTGGTAGAAGAACGATCAGTTTTCATTTAGGATAAGTACACTTTTGCAACTTCATGAATTCATATTGTAAAAATATGTCGCATAATAGTGTTAGAAAACCGATTACTAGAAAATAGATTATTAGAAAACAAATAATTTGCATAGAGGAAATGGAAAGGTCCGGTGTGCTATTACGGAGTTCTACCGCGTGTTACGCTACCAATTTTTCCTGCATTAATTCACGCACGAATTTATACACGAATTGAAAGTACTTTCCTCTCGTTCCCGCGTTCATTTCCAATACGGGAAGTAGGCACAAAGGCATGAAAGGAAGGAAGTGCCTTATCGCATTTTAATGGCCGACGATTAATTATTTATTTCGTTATCGACAATCATCGCAGTGTGTATTCACTCTTACTCTTATCAAGAACCATATTCGGGCTTTTCACACTGTAATCATATTAAATTATGATGTCAGAAATCAAGGAGTCGTGCGCATTTTTTGGCAATATGCATCAAAATAAATTGGTTTTTTTCACTGTTTCCTCGCATCATCCTCGCAACGACGAATCTGAAAATGCATTGAAAAGAACACGAGCGTGATTCTCTTTCCCTTCTTTCTTCCTCCTCTCGTCAAAGTTCAGTTTTTCGAGTCAAACGCGCACTCCGTTTTCTATGGAACGTCGGCAAATTTTGCGGAAACGGAGTGCAGAGCTCGGTTTTTTTTTCGGTAGGCGTAATACGAGGCGCAGCGAGCGTGAGCTCGCAGTAAAGCACGATGCAAGGTGCAGCGAAGCGAGTTGCACGCTATTACGTGGTAATCACTGCGGGAAGACCATCTCTTTTCATTCTCTTTAACAATACAGCAATATTATGTAAATATCGACGATTATAATAGTAAATAGCGATCGAGTATTGTATATATATATTTTGAAGCTTTTATTATAATATATTTTATTACTTTTCGTGTGGAAAATTACAAACTGATCTTGCCTCTTTTCTCTTTCTATGTAATCTTTTCTCCTATTTTATTTTAATATATATATTTTTTGCTATCTTTCGCTATTGATGTCTTAGTATTCGCTTTTACACTTTTCATTGACATATCTTATCAGTTTAAAGTATTATTATAAGTAGATTATTATATTATATTTGTACTTTTTACATTTTATATTAAAAGTCGTTGTATTACATTAGACATTGTATTACCTTAGTCTTGAAGTCAATCGTTTCTTACTAGTGTGGATAAAAAAAAAAACGATGCGAATAGAAAGATGCTGTAAACGACATAAATTGAACAAAAATATGCATGCGTATTTCATATTTCTACGACAAGTGCTGTTTCCATCATTGTGACATCATTACAAAATTGCTGAAAAACATAAGTATCTCTTCAGTCCCGTCTATTTAGAGAATTTTAACGATATTTAATCATATTATTCAGAAATATAACGAAAATAATTATATTTCTAAATCACTCCTAAAGATTTATTTTCCCGGTGAAAGATACTGGCTGAAACACTTCTATCGCTTAACGAGAGCTTTACTTTGCATTTTTCATCTGTAAATGTAATGTTATACAAGTTAAATGTTATACATGTCATACTTCTTTCCGCGTTTGAAAAACTTTCCCGTGAAGACTGACTCGCTCGCCCTTCTTCATTCTTCCTTTCCACGCACGTTTGTTCAATTACCGTCGGCCGTTCCAAGCTTTTGGATCTTGTCCAGCGGCTGAGGCTTATTAGAATCTAATTTGCGTAATTGAAACGTGATCAGCCGCGAATATGCCGAGCGCTTGCCGGATGATTCCGACTCGCACGTCGTCACCACTGCGTATTAATATCGCGAATTCACTTCATATCCTTATTAGAGAAGGCATCACGCAATGGGTATAATATTTTAAACCCTTTGTTTACCTCGCTTTTGAACTTACAAAAAAGAGAAGGTATCCGACCGGTCTCATAAAAAGATGCTCCATTTCAGTCATTTTCGTTTCGAACGAAAAAGAAAACATCCTTCTTTCGTTCCTATTACGAGTCCGCGTCCGGACAAACAATTCGACTTCTATTTATTCCCCCAACTTCCAGGCGCTGCCGTGATAAACACTTCGCAAAAATCGCATAGTAAGTCTTTTTTCGGATCTGTTAATCGATTTGCATGTCGTTACAAAGAAATCTATTCTTAAATTCTCAAATATGCCATATAGCGAAAGGAAAACACATAAATTAAGCGGATATAAATGCGTGCGGTATCATATTAGAGGAGAGAAAATATTCGCGTGTGTCAACACATTCGAGGATATTCGAAAACATTATTTTTGGATGAAATGTGTGCGTTCGTGTCGCGTTGATTAAATTGGAAAATTAATAATTACGCAGCTGTATGCTTCATAATGTGTGAAAAATGGCCCATCTTTCCTACTTTTACGGAATAAATCGAAATATATAATTATTGAAAATGAACTTTTACTGGAAAATAAATTTAGATAATTAAAGACCATAGAAACAATTTACGTTAATGAACGTAAATTATTTCTGTGGTCTTTAATTATCTAAATTTGTTTTCTCTGTACGTAATATAATGTTCAAATCTTAACGTCTACGGCAGGTAATGGATTAAACTACGAGGAAAGCTAATTAGTGAAAGCAGATCTTAAACAACATTCCGGTGTTCATTTGGTTGATTGGTGTACGAGCATATCTTTTTAATATGACCTAAGTATTGGAGAATTTAAATAACAATTGCTTGTAAAGCAATTTTAACACGTAGTAATTAAACGTGCATTTTTTCATATATCTTATAGCCTCGACGATTGAGATAGAATTTAATTGTAGGCTAATCTCTTTAAAAAAAAAAAAAAAAAAAAAACGTGCCTCTTATGTCTCGAACGATACGAGATATTTAGATCGCGAAATTAGAGATTTCCCTTCTCGATCGTTTTATTGGGCATAGGTGAGACAATGGCTCTTGGTTAGCACTTGAGCGCGTTCTTATCGCGATGCTCGTCTTTCGTCAGGCAGGAGACGCGAGCGTTCGTTCAAGGTTTCCGACGTTCGCGCCGATTTACGAAGCAGTTACGGCCGAGTCACGTCTTATCGGAGTGGAATACGCAATACCTCAGTCGATTGTTCAAGAGAGCTCGGAAAATAACGGACTGCTTAAGAAAAGCCATTAGGCTTTTGCATTTATCTTGGCGAACCGTTGAAGAATAAATGTAAGATATTGTCTAAATTTACACCAAAAAGATCCTTTTCAAATTGTACCTTTAACAATTTTTTTTCGACCTTTGCGAAAATGGAAAATTCGTTGAGGTTTGCGAACGGCTGATGTGTCATCAAACGGGCATTCCGCTACCCGGATATTTCTGAATGTTATCAGGTGAAAGTTGTACGCGACATCGGATCTGTTGCAAGGTCGAGTCGACCGGCTTGGACACATATTTTGTTATCTTCTATGCATCCGAACTTTTGCTCGTGATTCGAGGATACCGGCGATAATGAAATTTTAACATGAAAACGCGCTACAAAGAAATACAATAAATATTAACAACGCCGTACCAAAACACAGCGAAATGTCGGAATAAGGAAGAAGAGAAAGAAATTAGATATAAGATATAAATTATATTATTAAATAATATTTTCACCGAATTCTACGAATTTTTTCATCAGTTCGGAGACTGATTCTTTCCCGACAATAAAATATTTGAATGACAAGAGAGTGTTCGAGCAAGATCTACCGTTGATGGCATCGTGATGCACTGATGCACCATCGTTGGTGAAGATGACCTCGTCGCGCCGCGCTGCACCGAGGCTAAAGACCCCGACACACCTGTACGCGAGAGAGCTTAGACGACAAATGTGAATGCCAGATACGAGGACAGATCGTCGAGAGTACAGGGCGAATGTATCGAAAGTTCAAGGCGACGTGAGCAATGCGCGTTGCGTGAAATTTGCTCGGCGTATGGAGGAATGGACAAAATATTCTATTTTTTTGACTGTAAACATTCAACATTTTTACAAATAGAACATTTACCGATACAAATTCAAAATAGAAAAAGACGTATTATCTCGAAGTATTTATATATATCTTAATAGAGTTAAAATATATAATAAAAGTAAATAAATTTTTAAATAAATTTGGTTATTATAATTTTTCTTAATAAATGTAAATTTTTAATTTATCTATTTTAATAAAATTGGAATTTATATAATAAACTCGGTATATTTTAACAAAAGATATATTGTTTATTAAAATCTATAGTGACAATTTCTGAAAATTTGAACGTTGCGATTGTTAATAATAGAATGATACAGGAATGTTGCAGATATATCGCGATTGTGAGAAATGTTTTTATTACAACACTAATCGAGCAAGCACTTAGCTCGATCTCCACGTGCAGCTCGTTTATTATCATTCTCCCATAAGGATCCCATTAACTAAAAGCGTTAAGTTCCGACACGCGTTACTCATTTTCGCGAACGCAAGGCCGCGACATCAGCGATTTCACGTGCAGATAAACGGAGTATCCGGAATAAGAATCTGGATGGTGTCAGATGCTTTTATCGCTAAATTTTATGTACCGCTAATGCTTTCGAGTAGCACTGTAAATATCGCGTGTGACATCTTAATCGCATCGCGTATGTTGTTCCGTTAATCCTAATCTTGACAATATATCCTATGAGATGAATCTCGTTGAGTTATAATTCGCAATTAAAATACGTTTTCCAGTACACGAGATTTATATATTATAAAACGTTCACCACGCCTTTTCCATATAATTATACTTATTTTATTTGTAAAACAATTTCTTGTAAATTTTTTTAAAAATTAGTTTGAAATTTTTAAAAATTAATTTGAAATTTTTTAAATATTATATTAAAATTGTTTTGAATATTTTTGTAATATAAAAGAGAATCTGTAATATAAAAGAGAATTTATCTTTTTTCTTAAGGGATTGTTTTATTTTCGAATTTTCGGAACGTCTATTAATTTTGTGCATAATTTTCTTGTAGTGATTGTTTATTTAAAAAAAAGGAGATAAATCCTTGAAATATGATAAATGATTTTACAAATCCATACAAATTGGTACAAATTGAAACTACTATACTATAACATATCTTGCAAGACTTATCTTACGTTACCTTCAAAATAAACGTTCGATTAATCTAGCGTTATCGTTGGAGATTAAATTGTTCGAAACTAATTAGTGTCATATATAATTTATATTCAATATAAGTAATCAGCCTTCGCGAGGCATCTCCGACCATAGTTTTCTATCCGCGCGTAATCCGCTTGTACCTACTTATATTTAACTCGTTTCCTTTTAGCGTTGCGCAAACAAAAATCTAGATGCAAAACATCCGACACTGTGACTAAGACTCGCACGGGAACAATTTTTAATTGACTATTTATACCGAGACCTTTCTGAAAGTGATCGCCGATGATAAAATTGTTATAACTTAAATCTATGGAATAAGCTTCTCAGACTTGTGCATTATGAGATATTTGAGATCTTTTGTGCAGGAAATTGTGAGTTTTACGATCTACGGGGATTTAAACAGATGTATCTGGGATCGCCCGTTAAACGCGAAGAGCGTCCCAAACAATCCTGACTTCGTCGGGCGACTTCGCGCACGCAAAAACTGGGATCGCGGAAACGGAATCGTTAGAATCTCAGGTCTCTGGACCAATTCGAATGCGACGTTTCTCGTGAGAGGGCAAAAGGATGAGTTCACGGATATCCTAGCGATGAAGGGCGAGAGGGTGGGAAGACAGCAGGGTGCAAGGAGTCTGCAAGAGCCCCGACGGGAACCGGTGAAAGAGAGCAGAGAGCAGCGGTGAGCGTCGATACGAGAGTGTCTATTTACGAGTTGTCCGGCGCCGTGATGTCCGGAGTAAAAATATACCGCGTAGAGTCCGTGCGCGCGCGCGCACACCACACCAGAACCCTCTTATAATTTTCCAACGCGCTAGCGCTCTCTCAGTCTCTCAATGCCCCTCCCTCCCTCCCTCTCCGACGTCGCTTTCATCCCCTCTACGGCGCTCCTCGCGGCCCGTAACAGCCGTGGAGGGGCGGCGCGGCGCAATTCCGCTTCTCTTATTGGACAGCGGCCAACCGAGAGCGGCGAAAAGCGATAGAAAACCACGTTCACAGAGGGTGCGAAGCGCAATTGCACCACAGGTTATACAGGGTGTCTTGGTATTCGTTATATATGTTTTCGATTGTAGAGCAATATAAATCGGCGATCATAGACGGACCAAATTAAGGGTGCCAATTATTATCGAAACGTTAAGTTTTATATTGAATAGCACGGGGGAAAGAGGAGGGGAGGAACGGAACGGAACGGATTTCTTCCATAAAATAAAATGTATTCTTGGGAAAAAGTTTTATATATGGATATATTTTTTTATATAATTGTGTATAAAATATGTCAATAATTATATATAATTATATATATAACTATAATTTTATATAATTTTATATAATTATATATGAAACATTTTTTCCCGGGTTTTTACAAAAATGATTAAGATGTAAGAATGATCTGTGAATCGGTAATGATTAGAACTACTGTACAAGATCTTCGGCGTTTTTACTTAAAAAACTAATTCCAATCTTGTTTACCCTAAAAGTAAGTTGTATCGTTTTTCGATCTGATTAACAGATCGACTTGAACGAGCGCGTCGTGCCGGTGTTTACAAACGCGTGCCCGTTGCAAGGCAGGTACGCGTCACGCCAGGTACGTCTGTGGTCCGGCGTGTAGGTGCAGAAATATAATCGCGCAATGACGTCACACGCGCGTGCTGTGCAAAACAGACTTCCTCCCGTTCCTTTGCCGCCGTCCGAACTATGGCGCGGCAAATCCGCCGTTGCGGCGACGAAAAGTATCGTACTTTATAAGCCGTATCGTTCACATTTGCTTAATTTCAAAGCCTAATAAAACAAAACAAAAAAACTGTCCGTTTGAACGATAAAATACGACAAAAAATTATGAAATCTGAAATACAAGACTTATTTGATTAAGACTCGAATGATAACTTATCAATTAACAAGTCTGGAAGCAAAGTCTTTCGGTTGCTCGAATCGAGGCTGCTGTAGAATACCTGCCGATTAAAAGATACGTGAGTCATTGCGCAAATAATTATTAATAAACTGCTTCATTTTCAAGCAATCAACAATCAGGTTTGAATAGTAATACAATATTTATTTCTAATGTACATATTCTATTTTTCTGTAATAAATTTGTACCAATGAAAAAAAAATTTCTCTCAATCGCGCATAGTATTATTTGCTATTCGTCATTCGCATCTGGTCAACTCTGCGACGAAGGCTCCACGTAAAAGGCTAATCTTCTCATTTTCAATTAATCCTGAGTGCAAACGACATTCGTGGGAATTATCGCGAGCGTTCTCTATATAATAAAAGATCGGCAAAATTAAAAGATCGGCTTTATTTCGGGCGCTTAAAACCTACGCTTTAACCCACGTCGCCTCGCCGCTTCGCCTCGGTCTTTTGAATGGAAGTATTTTTAGCACGCGCCTACTATATGTGGATAACTGTACGCGCCGCGCCGCGTATTCAGTTTCCGCGGATCGAGCGGCTTGAGCGAGCATTAAAGATGTTCGATGTGACATCGAACGGAAGCCAAATTTCGCACAATCACACCCTGACGGAGAGGCACAACTCGCCGAATATGTTTTCAAACAATAAATAGAATATCACGATCATGACCGTTTGCGCACTTTTAAATATATTTTCACCTGTACCGAACGTTTATTTCGTTAGTATTTTATCGGAAATTAAGAAAAATGTTGAACTCTTCGGATTAATTATGTATCCTACATGACGTTTTCTTCCTTTCAGAAGACTGGCCGCGGTCTGATTCATATTTAAAGCGCTTATCAGCATCGTTTATCCTTGTTTAATATTCGATAAACAACAAGGATCAAATGATACTTAAGCGCCTATATCATAAATTATACATCAGTGAAATATATATTAAATATTGTGACGAAGTTTAATCTAACTTTAATCTTGCTCGTCTGATTTGTCTTAGTTGATCTATTTTTTTTTTACAACTTATCAGGCTAGTTTCAAAGATGAGTATTCTTATATTTGTTCAATCGAATGTTTATTCGTTTGTTTACTCGTATTGTCCTACATTGACAAACCACGTCGGATACATAACGGAAACTAAGCAAACTGAGCGTTATCGAGTTCGATAAAAACGTCCATTAAACATCTTAGAGTTCTATTTATAAAATACAGATTCTTGTTGTTCCACTAGATTCTTGAGGTTCGACTAGAAAGGTCTTGATACTGGAGAATCTTGATTTTTTCTAAAGTTTTTCCTTTAAAATTTTTAAAGACTTTTTATGCGTTATCTCGTTGACATCGGTACTTCTTCTTGCAGCCATCTGACACGCACCACGACATGGGAAGACCCGCGGAAAACGGCCGCAGCGGCGAGCGTGGCCGCCGTAGCCGCGGCAGTCGAGAGCAGCAAGTCCAACGCGCTCGGTCCGCTACCCGATGGATGGGAACAGGCGCGCACAGCCGAGGGCGAGATCTATTTCATCAATCATCAGACTCGCACCACCTCCTGGTTCGATCCGCGAATCCGTAAGTGCCGAATTGAATTTCTACTTCTCCCTGGCTGAATAATGTATAGACAAGAATGGAGATCCCATTCCGAATCTAAATATTTATCCAAAAATTAAAGAATGCTCTCTATTTAATCATCGAAACAGATCGGTTCAAATTTTTCTGCCGTTTCGCATCTCCCAAGTTTCGTTATCGTTGAAATATTATTGCTACTCTCCTGACTTTTGTCTGGAGATTAGAAATCTTTTTCCTTATTTTTCTAGTTTATTTTAATTTACATTCGGATTTGAACGTAATTAAATTGTGGATATAAAATTCCGGAGATTCTGAATAGAATCGGGACTCTGCTATTAAAACTCGACGAGAATTAGCGTAGGTTGAAAGATTTGTTTCACTTGGCGAGAAACCTTCTTCGATCTTCTCTGCTACAAAATTACTTTTATCAACATTTCTCGATCGTTAATTAATCTTTCTTATCATATATTCGTATAAGATATCCTTCCTTCAGCATCACATCTCCAAAGAACTCCGGCGTCCGGCGCGATGCTGCCGCAGAATTGGCAACTTCAACAACCCACCGGTATCCAAAGCAATCAGAGTCTGCAGGCCTGCCAGAAGCAGAAGATTCGTCTTCAATCATTGCAGATGGAACGTGAACGTTTGAAGCAGCGGCAACAGGAGATTATGCGCCAGGTTAGTAGATCGTTTGTTCAATCTGGTGACTTGACATTTGTAATCATTTTCGATATTTACGCATCTTTTTCATTGTTGCAGCAAGAGATGATGCTGCGGCAGAGCACTACGGACGCCGTCATGGATCCGTTTTTGTCGGGCATTAGCGAGCAACATGCGCGTCAGGAGAGCGCCGATAGCGGCCTGGGACTCGGTTCTGGATATTCCCTGCCTCAGACCTCCGATGATTTTCTCAACATAGACGAAAACATGGATGGCACGAGCGGTAAGAGCGGCCTGTTCGAAATTCTCAATTCTTTCGGAACATCAAGTCTTTTTACAACATCTTTTTACAACATTTTCAAAATTCATCATCGCCATCACGCTTATGAGACTCTAGGCTAAAGAAAATGTTTATTCGCTTGCTTTGCTGTGCCATTAAGTCAATTTTCAATTTATGAATAATTGTTTTGCGCGATTGTTCCGATTGCAGAAAGGCACTGTGCGTTGAATGATCTTACGAAACGATTATACCGAAGCCATAAATACATAAGTACGTATTTGTCACAATATCACATCTTGTTTAGTCATACTTTGAATTCGATGAATTTTTTTACAGACGGGGGCGCGCCGATGGACACGCCGGATCTTTCGACCTTGGGTGACAACATCGGTTCGACGGACGATCTCTTGCCGTCGCTTCAGGTAAGTCCTTTGACATGCCGATGATTGTTGCAAGCCTAGTTAAAACCCATTGAATGCGATCTTTTGTATCCGCAATTGTTATTGTTTCAGCTGAACGAGGAGTTCAGCACCGATATTTTGGACGACGTGCAGTCACTCATAAATCCTAACACGACCAAGCCGGAGAACGTGCTGACTTGGCTATAGGATTAGAAGTGATACTGCGGCGGATGTCGGCCTATTTAAAAGGATAGGTATTCAGGTTCTCGAAGTGGAAACTTTATTCAAATCTATATATTAACCTGCGATCAATTAATTGCATCATTGAGCAGCGTTGGTTTCAATACCTTTCAATGATGTAATTTTTATTTCTTTATAATTCTGTAGGTTAGACTATACTAGACTAGGATAGGATTAAGTCTCTGCTTCGAACCTAAACACCTATTTTTTTCGTTTCTTTCTGTTTGGATTTTTGCGGAGATACATTACTATCAGGATATCATTGGGATATTTTTTTCACTTTAAATTTCTCATAATGATAGGATCGGGAATTAAACTCGGGCTCGATACGTAATGATTTTATCATTAAGCTATCCGAGACGCTCTAAAACATCAAAACTCAAACAATAAGAAATTTAAGTGTGTTCATATGCATGCGATATAAATACGTCGTTTTAAATATAAGTCTACACTTTGGGAAGTGTTGGATAGCTTAATGAAAGAATTCACCTATCAAACAAAAGATTATCCTAATATCTCGCATATGTTATAAGAAATTTTAAATGGAAAAATTTTCTTGTGATAGAAACAATTCAATCAAAGACAAATTCTATGTAACTCTATGATATCACATTTCACTGTGAGGATAAAAATCCGAATAGAAAGATGTTTATACTTCGTTATATGCCGTCTGAAGAAGGGAAAGAGAGAAGGAAAAAAATATAGAGGACTATATGCGAACTTGCTTTATCAGCGATTGAGCACGTTAAACGTAATTGTCAACATTTAGTCCTTTGTTTTCACCTTCATTTCTTTTTCTTCATTAAACACTATTATATTTTATATATGCAACGAAAATTTATATTCCGTATTCATATTCGTTAAACTTGATTCTTGTAAAATCGTAATTTTTGTTGCATATGAGATGGTATCAAGAGATCGTACAATATTTATGTTCCCAGCTTCTAATTGTATCTTCCTACAGTATTTGCACACATAATTATTTAGTTGTTAAAGCTACTATAGAGCAACTGAATTATAAAAAATTTCAAAGCGCCTGATACGAAAATATTTTGTTATTTCGATAGTTTCTAACGCGAGTCGATTTGCTTGCACGTTTTTTGCGCGAGGGATTTGGTGCTATTTTTATCTTGGGTGCATGTAATTGAAAATTGCTATTATTACAAATGCTATCAATTATAACAAATTATTTGATATAATTAGCTCTTTAATTTCTGATACTAATAATTGCAGGTTTATTATAACACTGGCAATCTTGGGATGTAAATTATGAATACTGATGAAGTTCTATCTCGAAGATCATCGAAGATCTTTGAAGTTGCGGAGCAATTATAATGTTTACTGGACGAAGATTGAAGAGATTTTAATATAGCATACAAACGTTTATCAATATTTCGAATATGACATACGGAATTGTACAATGTTTAATCAATTCTTTAAATCGCGTACATACATGTACTGGAAACATGTAATGTCTGCGACATTAAATGTCCTATTTGTAGTGTAATTTTTTACGAACGATATGCTTCAAAGCGGAGTGCCTTGTCTTTATAATCAATTAATGTGACCACTCATTACTCATCGTTTTTTGCTGCATTAACCGTCCATATAAAACATTGTATGAATAGTTATTAAAAGTGAACCATACACTTTTAGATCGCCGGCTGAATATCTGCCGCGGGTTCAAAAGAAAAAAAAATATATATATATTTTTTTTATATGTAAAGTCTATACTCTTGTTATAAATTGCAATTTATATTGATATTTTTCGAGAAATGCTGTTAGATTGTAAACTTCTCACTTACGTTTTATACTATCATACAATTATGGAGATTGCCAGAGCGAGAAGAATGTCTGGTATTTATAGATTTATCTACATATCTTTTATCTATAAGGATTTTCGCGTTCCGTGTTTCTAGCGAGGAGCATTGGAATAGCGAAAGAAAAGAGGCCGCTAATATTGAATGTTTTGTTATCGCGGATTAACTTACGGCCTATTTATTGCCGGAAATCATAACGTTTCCGGTAAGGAAGATAACGCGTGTATGCAATTAGTTACATATGGCAGCTGAAAACATGTGGAAAGAGATTTACGCGACTATTTTCATCTCTTAGCAAGCGATGATATCCATTTTGATCGATACATAATGAAGATTGACGTAATTAAATAATAAATGTTATAAAATTTATATATAATGGGCAAGTCACTAGAGACAATGAAAACAAAAGTAACGAAAAGTTTCCATCAAATATGAATATTAGCGTGTTTGCCACGAGATCGAAATAATCACGTGAATTTCTTATCTCTTTGTATATTAAGGACTTCGACAATCTTATCATGTAAAACTTTTTGTAATCAGCGCTCTCCTACCTTTTCCTGTGGCTGGGAAAAGCCTCGGAGAAATTTGCGTTTCGTTATTCGCACGCTTCTGCGTTGATGTCTCTTTTATTCAACTGGTTGGCCGTGCGAATGTCGAATCTTCGACCACTTGATTTTTTCTTTTCTTTTTAAAGAAAGGGCGTTCGTAAACGTTGATTTGACATTTGTCATTTGCTGTATTTTTGGGCCGACACTCTGGAAGGCGGGACGTCGCATGTTGAACACATGCGCATGTGAGAACGTGATCCTTCTTATTTTACGTACACACAAGTTCGATCATCCCATGATTGATTGTATTCGAGACATTTTTAATGCTATTTTTAATAATTAAGGATACGCGTTTTGAGTTTTATTCAGTTTTGAGTTTCTCTTTTTTATTAATTCCTTCTATCTCAAAATTCAAATTTTATTCAGTCGCTTTTTAGTTTCGTTTTATTCGAGTTTGCTTCATGATTTACGGCGACGTCCCTTCCCGATTGGCGTTACCGTCGAAATCGGTAGCGTTTCTCGGTGTCACGAGGATCGATCCTATAGTCTTCCAGGAACGTTATGCAAATCAAGCGCGTTTAATGTATTATTTTAATTGCAATTTAACGATTAATATTTACCATACTGTATCTTGCTTTTAGTCTAAACTCAGTGTAGATTACGTTCTGGGGAGTATTGCGAAACGGAAACTTATATAAGTGCCTTCACGTCGAAGACGTTCTTGAGATGAGGACGCAAGTTCCGCGATCTACGTTAACGCGTAGGATAGACTTTTAGATCGAGAACTCCCCGCTTAGGCTGCGCATTCGCCTCCATAATATCTGAGATTATACACAAAAAGCAATTAGTTGTTTAATGTCAGTATTTAAATATGCTCATTGGCAATAATTTGTGAGATAAATTTTTATATCGATAACAAGTGCCTTAGTAATAACGATAACAATAAATATTATTTACGTATTGACGTAGTAAATTTGTTTCATTTCTTTTCCATTTCCCATCCTCTCTATTTCGTTGTTTATAAAATAAAACGTTACTGCTGATATACACAAGATTTGTTACGGGTATGTGTAAATTACTGGTACAAACGAGAAAGAAAATCTTGAAAAAAAAAACAAAAATATGTACGTACGTAACATTTAATTTACTGTAATTTGTTGACTTATTTGTAAAGGAAATAGTACTTTTATTAAAACCGATCATTCATTATTATATTCAAAGCACAAAAATATCGATGTGATGAAATAGATATATATCTTATTTATAAAAATGAAAGATCGTTTTTTTATAAAAGTAATCTCGAGAAGTAGTTATGTCTAGAAGTAGTGTAGAAAGATTTTGACAATGGAACGTCAGGAAAAGGTTGAGAAGATTAGTGAATATGTTACAATTTTATAAGACATGTATATATGTATATATTTTATAACTCTTTCTTTTTTTCTAGTTTTTTCACTGAAAGGAAGTATTCAGAATTTGGCATCCCTCGCACCATAAATCCGTGGATTTGAAAGGTGTAGACGCATAATCCTACCAATGCACAAAAGCGAACGAAAGCAAAAGAAAACTTTCTTTAGAAATAAAACCCAGATAAAATTTTTCGCGATCTTTTCAAGTAAAAACGCTTGCAAGTAAAAACGTTAAGTATTTGATGATTTTCAATACTGGACGTGGCAAAAGAGAAAAGGAATAGTTTTTACTAGAAATTTTTTTGCTGATTCCAGCAGAAAAGTAACCAGGAGAAATTCCTTTAAATTGAATATTATAATAAATATTTCTTACATCTGATATGCGTATATATATATATATATATATATATATATATATATATATATAAAATAAATATCTTATATCTAATATATTAATCTGGTATAATAAATATTTTTTATATTAATACGCGGAATGTCGTCAATAATTAAATAATTGGTAAAAATATAGTAAACAAGATAGATATTTTTTTCATGGCCAATATTTTAATTTATTTTTAATTATTAATTAATATTTACAGAAACAATTTTGTACAATACTTATGATATTAAATATCTTAATAAATTCAATTTTTTTATTATATATATTTTATATTATATACATATATATATATATATATATATATAAAACAAGATCAATAATATTATTTCTGTGAGACTTGAACATCTATAATTTTTAAAATATAATTTATACTCTTTAAAAACGACAATTTATGATCTTTAAAACATTGTGCACAAAAAATAACATAAAATATAAGCAGGATGGGTGAGAGAATATGGTGAATAAGCGGGACAATAAAGATATTATGCTATCGTTCTCCCTATAATCACGCAGGTAATTGCACTTGTTCGCGATTTGACGCAGGGAGCTTTTTCAGCCGATTATAAAAAGCCGATGAAAAAAAAAGGGTACTTGACACTTTCCCCCCCATGAACAAGGCCGCGTTTAATGGGACGCGAGAAAAAAACTCCCCTTCTCTCAACAGGTTGATACCTATTATACGAGTGGCTGGTAATACGAACCTGATCGCGCGTATAAAAAAATTAAAACTCCCCCTTCACGTTCAACAGGTTGCATCCATTCCGAAAGGGAAGGGGCCAGTATTCGGAGTTACCCTTCCGTCACTTTAAATCCCATCGCATGTATAATATACGATTTTATCAATCCATCGACGAATCATTAATAAGAGATTAAGATTTCTTACTATTTATATTATATAACGTTATAAAAAGAAAAAAATATGAAATTATAATAATATATAGAAATAATAAAATATTATATATAACAATAATAATAAAATGATAATAAAATGTATAATCTAAAATAAAAGGCAGTGATATATTGGAAGATATCTTGCCATTTGTTTTTAATTAGATTTAAATTTATGATGATAAAAATTCAATAATGCAATGAAATGCACTTGATTGTATAGCATAGATTGTATAATTCAAATAAATTAAATATGCCGCGTACTAATATTAATAATTAAGATGTGTGTGTAAAAGTACACACAAAATATATAATCCTTTTATTTTATTAGTAAAAGTTGTAAATTCTTTAAATTTTTGTCGACAAACTTTTATTAAAAACAGACAATCTATCGATATCTGACATACTCTGCAGATTGGTATTATGACGAAGAAACTTTTTGAGATCTACATATTTTTCTGCTAAAACGCATACAATCGGCCGAATCGCCCATATGGCGCTATATCAATGAATCTTCAACAGCATGAGAATGACATTGTCGATCGATCATTCATTCCAGGTGAGGGGATTTTCAATCGGTGGATCAATCGTTTTTTATTTGAATGTTTTTCTTGTCACGGATTCATATTTTTTGACACCGGATGCAGTGCATTAAAATTTATTCTTATGATTCGGGCCTTTGTCGGCCTTTCTATTTAAAGTATATTTTGTGCGCGATGATCTGCAAAAAACTCATTTGAGAAGATGTTCTTCCTCGGATCATAGAAATCCATTAAATGACGAATGGATTTACGAAATTCTTTTTAAGATTGAAAATCAGATCATTTACAAATCGCTTTCATCTACCAACAATTTATTTGCTGTGCGAAAGAAAGTATGAAATGCGTAAAAAAATATGAAATAAAAAGAGAAGATACAAAACTTACTTTGCATATCAGAGGAAGACCTGTGATTTATGAACGGAAAACGATCCGATTACGTTCCTGTTTTTTTTAAATCTAATTTTACTGACCTTTTTTAAGGATTTTTTTTTTTTAAGGATGCTCGCGTGTGGCGCGTGGTGAGCGCGTGCCATATCTCATCCCTCTCTCTTTCCTTCCCTTGAGGAAAACCTTACCGGCTCGCGGTTCCGTATTCTTTCCCCATCTCCCTCTCCTTCTCCCTTATCCACCCGAATGATCCCCCGTATATACGCGAGAGTCCACGCTACTCTATAAATAGAATAAAGCGACGCACAGCTGAGGCGGAAAAGCGGAAATTTTTCTTTTTCTCTCCCTCTTTCTTTCTCTTTCTCTCTTTTTCTTAGCGCGTGCTTTCGTTAGCGTCGTATCGTATGTCTCGATACTCGACAGACGGCATAGAAGCTGTGCTGGAGAAGAGGAGGGGTTGCGGAAGAAACCGGCGACGAGGAGAGATGGTGCAGAGGTATGAAAGGAAAAAAAATCCCCTACTAAGGTCACTTCGGTCAGAATTAACGTGTGCGTTTGGTCACCTTATGACCCGGTTCTCTTCCTCAGCCCTCTTCGCCCTTCTCTCCGGGGGTCCGCGAGTGCAACGGCCGCAGGCTTTGCCCTTGAAAAACCAAATCGTCCCTCGGGAGCCGATACAAAAAAAAATCTATAAATCAGAACAATCGGATGTGACGGTCTGTGAGACTGCTGATCCGATTATACAGGGAATATCGAAATCGCGGAGATCGTTGTTTTAGCGAAGATTGAAAGAGATGTCAAGATGCGTTTGCTGTATGCGGGGTGGTGCGGGTGTGATCAATTGAGAAGTATAAAAATGAACACAGAGACAGCGTAGGGCCAAAACATAGTGAGAAGAAAGCAAGAAGGGATACAACATGCAAGAGCAAAGAGAAGAGCGACAAAGAGATCGATATGCTTCGTTATTAACCCTCCGCGATCATTACTATCGTGCACGATTCGCAAGGGTGGCGATGGAAACACAGGGGTGGAGATTAAAACGGTGAAATTTTCTGGGGTCGCCAATGCGATTTTCCCCGGTTTTCTCATCGTTTCTCGCGTAGTACGCGCAGTTTTGAAACGGCTGCGGCCGGTCGTTTTCCGAAAAATCTCTTCTCTTCGGCCAACGTCCATTGGGATCGGGGTGGACAATGGTCGCGTATGTGTCGATCTATAAATCTCGCATTGTCCGGCCGCCAATGTTTAGCCGTCCGCATATTAACCCCGGGGGTGAGAAGGCCGTGCACCCGGCCATTGTTCAATAGCTGACCCCTCTCGTGGCAGCGTGACCCCCGATTTCTTATTTATCAGGTTACGAGAGCGCGATCTGTTCATGACCGATCTCACGTGGCATGATGCAGAATGTGGAATTCGCGATTTATTGCCTGAAATTTCTATGGGCAATAACTAAACTTTTCACATGAAAAAAGAAAAGAAAAATGTAAAAAGTTATGTGAAAAGTTGATAACGGCTATTATATAGCAAAATATGTATTTGTTAAATAATCCTTTGTCTTATATAAATAAAATAAAAATTAATCTTAAAAAATTAATTTAATTTTTGTTAAAGTAATTAATGATTAAGAGTAATAAATCTTACATGGCTTTGTTAAGTTACTCCTTCTAGGTAATATTGCCTTTGTTTATTATTTCGTCGCGCAATATGCATTCGCATGCTATTACTTTCAATTGGGAAAAGGAATTGCATTGTGTGCAATGCAATATTCTGTCGCAAAGGTAGGTAAGATTACCAAATTACAATAGCAAAATACACAACATACAGAAAGAAGAACAATTTTTGTAGAAAATCTTAACCAGAGAAAATACGGAAAAAATTAAAGTTTTTTAAATTAAAATTTTAATGTAAATTACTTTATTATAATTTCTTCTTTCATTTTCTTTTCATATTTTCTTTATATAAAATGTATGTTTCATTATTTTATTCTTATCCTAACTATATATAATAAATCAATCTAAGTTATTAATTATTAATATTGTTAATATATTAATAAGAGTTGCTATTAATAGGTTTTTTTAAATCATAAAATCGTATCTTTCTGATGTATAATTAACTTTCTTAAGCAATTGCTTATTAAGATTTTTTTCATAAAATTACAAATAATTTTTATTGCGAAAATTGAATTTTATCAAAATTCTTTACAGTTTTATATAAAACTGAAGATTAAAATTTAAAATTAGGATATTTATTATTTTTGTCAAAGATGGGAGGATGGGAAAAGATCAAATTGGGGGAAGAGTCTCTTAAAGAACATTTGGACACCAAATCCTAATGATGAATATTAATTGTGGTCAATTACGCATTTTCAAACGATTCGATTAATATCCTAAAAAAATCAGAGAAAATGACAGAGAGTTGGACAAACTGAGAAAGAAAGGGAATGAGAGAAAGGGGAAGGAAGAAATGAATGAGCTAGGCATCTCAGAAATTGGGGATTGAAATCTGGAGATCGACTTGAAAGATTGGCACGAGTTCGAAACTATATTCTTATAAGAAAAAGAAATAAAAGAGAAAAGAAAAGCATTCAGATATTTAGTTTAGTTTACCGTAAACAGACGGAGCGCTGGCTGGTGTACGAGAATATTAATTTAAGAGAGTCACTTTCCACCGAGTCACGCAAGGTGCACACGATCCAATACGGAATTTTTTTTATAAACCTGTTGCGTTTAATGCGCGCCATTCGACGGATCTTTTCTCCCTTTTTTCTCTCGTTTTTTTTCTTTTCGCATCTCGTCGATCTCGTAGGGCTCTCATTTCGCTCGTGCTCTGACAGCCCGCTTAACCGTCCGCGTGTGCGTTTATTATGTATGTACGAGGTTGGACGTGGCACGCGCGCGCACGAAAAGCGCAGAGGATTCGAAAGACGAGGGAGTAAGAGAGGATGCATCCCCTCTCGTCCCCTTCTACGTATAAAAAGCTGGGTGAGGGGGGAGAAAAAAAGGAAAAAAGGTCGAGGGCTGGGAAAGGCGAGGGGGTCGAAAGAAAACGCGCGGAATTGTGGATGAAAAAGAGTGAATTCGGAGTTGAATATCGAGAGTCCTTCAATCCGCACAGGCTCCTGGTCCGGATAGCCGACTAACAAGAATAACAAGGGCGGCGAGGGAGGAAGGGAAGTAGCAGGGATTAGCAGAGAAAAAATTTCAAAGCCGTTGAAACGACTGACCACCAATTGTCATTTACCTCAAGATCACATCTCTTTCTCGATTTCTGCTTCCTGCATTTTGTCATAATTTTTCCCGCCTTCTTTCATGCGCTGCAAATTTTTCATGCATTTACTCCGACGAGACAGCTCTCACAAATGAACATCAAAGATGAGAAATTATAAATCAGAAAAATTTAATTTGTATTATTATTAAATGCAAAATTACAAAAAATATGTATTCTGTATTATTTTTTTCCGATAGAATAAATTATACGTATTCACGCATTAGGCGATTGTTTGTATATTCTTGCTTAGATTATTATAAGAGATAATTAATTATCGCTTGAATCTTTTTCTCTCATTTCTCTCTCTCTCTCTCTCTCTCTCTCAAGCTAGAGCGTCAAATAAATATCGGACATCAAATGTTCCATTCTTCTTCGATATAACGAGCCCTTATTAAAGCGGCTAAAGTCCGCTATAATTCCAGGGTAGGGGCGAGAGATTGGTCCACGTTAAAAACTCGCGCGGAAAAACGCGCACTGCTTCGCCACGGTGCGATGTCAGCAGATGAACCATAAGTATGGGTCAAACCAGCACGAGCGTGGGTCAGCTGTCAGTTGTTTGTCCTTAGAGAAGGGCGCCATTTGCGCGTTGCAGCCTGCACCGATGAAGACCGGTCGCCGATCGTCGATGGCTCTCCCCAAAAACATCAGTGGGCTATCGCTTTCTGTGAATTCGGCAGAATTTTTCGTCGCAACGGTCGCAAACTCGCACAAATTGAGAATTTAGAGGGAGAACCTTCGCACCATTTTTAATATAGATAAGACATGTGAGTGTCTTAAATTATATACTTACACAATAACGAGAATTTGAAAATATTAAAATAAAAAACAAATAGCTCAGACCATGTTTGTTTTGAAAAACAAAATACAGTTATGTAAATAGCTTATTCAATTCATACTATTTAAATGGCAATTTAAAGGATCATTTCGGGATCCAGATTTAATTGTGTGTGAAACATTATTAACGTATTCTCCGAAAGCCATTAATTTGAAATCTTCTAATTATCTTATCTAAACGATTTTAACGGTTTTATATAAGACGCGGAAATTTATATATCCAAGGTTAATGGATTCTACGTAAAAGATTTTCGTAAAATTTCGTGTGCTTGACATATATTTGTACCTGAGAAAGGGGTGGAGTCACAACAGCTGCATCTCTTGCCAACACAAGAGATTTCACATTTGCAGAAAAACTTTAGTCAATTTAGTCTAAAACTGACACATATATATTGCTTCCATGTCTGTTTCACAAAAAAGTATGACATTTGACTGACAACTTGTTCTTTTATCATGATGTGTAGAACGTAATTCCTGTAGCGAAATCAATTTTTCTCTTTCTTTTCAAATAGAAATTACATTCAGATAGAAATTACAATTAAATCAAATCAAATTGTTATTAAAATAAATTTGATTTAAAATTGATTGAAATAAAAAAGGAATGCGTTAGATACTTAAAATACAAAAAAATTGTTAAAAAATTGTATTGTATATATATATATATATATATATATATATGCACGCGCGCGCGCACACACACGTTTTAACCAGAAAGTAACTCACATTTGTCTAAAAATTTGCATTATAAAAATTTAACATAAAAGAAAAATATTAAGGGAACATATGTCTTAAATGAAATCATTTCCGTTTTGATGGTATGTCGCAAATTTTTTTGTCTTATATTGAAATATACTATTTTATACTATTGTTATGAAAGTTAAATTCATTAAGATAATTTCAGTAAAATAATTAATTAACTCTCTAAACTTAGTAGTTAGTATTTTAGTTTCTCAAAATATTATATGTGTATGTACGTAAAATACTATATGTAATACTATGCATAATATTTTTTAATAACTATAAATATTTTAATAATTTTATAAAAAATAATAATTTTTGTACGTTTATAATTTTATATGTAATATTTTAACAATAAAACATTACAATAATAATCACAATTTTTCAGTGTTTTATTATAAATTATTATAATTACAGTAGAATTATAATAATAAATATTTAAAAATAGTGAATTTCTCTGAATATATTGATTTATTTGAATTGATATCTATTATTTTATTCATATATAATATACAAAACAAAAACAAACAAATACAATATAATGGCATGCCGAAAAATTTTTGCAAACGTTGAGCTAATAAATCATTGCGTTTAATTAATCACGCAGACTTGACAAAATTTTTTCGAAAAAAAGTGCAATAGAAAACAAAATACAAAGCTACAAAGATTCAAAATTGTCACTGAAAAATTTAGAAAAAATGAGACTATGCAATTTTTTTCACTCTTTAACATATTGACAATGGTTTCCTTTCAATATGTGACCTCATTAATCAACAAAGATGTATATTGCAGGAAAAGAGATTCATGTCATTCTTAAATTTACTTTCATACATTTACATTAAGAACTCCAATTGTGTGAAAATTTCTACAAAGAGGTCACATTGCAAGACAATCCTTGAAAGATTTATTTAGGGTATTACTGAGATAGGAAAAGTGTTTGTTTATTTGCCGACTTTGTAGTTCAACACCTGCTATGTCAAATAAAACGTCAAACAAAAGAAAAAGACAGTCCGTCACAATATGTTCTCACAATTCGAAATTTGCTTTCCTAAAAATTCTACAAGATTTAGAAAAATTTTACATTTAAAATAATGATAATAATAATAAAAAGATTAATCTTTCCACGAATTATGCATTATTATTGTAAATACTATAATTATTTATTTATCGTTTTACGATTAATTTGATATAATAATAAAAATTATAATAATAATTGTACTTTTATTGTTATTTTAAGAAACGATTACTTTCATAACTCATAAAATACGATTGTTTAAAAACAATAAATTTCCTAAACAATAAATTTCAGAAACATTAAATATTCAAAAGAAAATTGTGATTGTTCATTACATTATTCTTATGTACTATGTATTTTTCAGTAAAAGAATAATTATAAAGTTATAATTCTAATGTCAAATTAAAAAATTGAAAAATGCATCTTAATACTCCAATAAATTTAATTTAGCGCAGTGTGTGTGAAATATTAATTTTTATTAAATTTATTTCTTTAAAATCAGCGCGTGATTTGGCGTTAATATTGATCTTAACATTCATCAACAGAAATTATAAAAATACAAAGAAAAAATATAAAATATTTGTGAAATTATAAAATATTATTAAAAATGTATTGATGGTACTAAAAAAAATTAAAAAATGGCTCTTAAACTACGTGAGTTTCAAGTAAAATAAGCTCATTTCGTCGCCGTTTCGTGACATTTATAAAAAAATCTTTTATAATGATAGGTTTTTTTGTTTAGTTCTATAAAAAAATTTAAAGATTAGGAACGAACGGTTAGAGTTACGGTATTCAATCCTTTTAGATAAAAAAAAAGGGATGAATAAAATACAGCCGCCGCTCTCTTTCAGGTTGTTGCAAGAAACGACAGTTAGAATATACAAGTAAATTCGATTTGAAATGCTTTGTAAGTTTATCGGATGTTGCGTTGAGCAAAATATATTTAAGGGAAAGAGTTTAATGAAATGTAGCTGTCACCATTCAAACTTTCTTGACTACGCTACTAAAAGAAAGATAAAAAATTTATTATCTGACCTGTCTTGCCTCAAAGTATATAAACTACTCATTGAGTTAGACAAAAACATTTATTTATTTATTAAACAGTTTTCTCCGCAAGATGATTTTAAATGATATAGATTTCCTGAAAAAGAAAATTTTAACGTCAGAATTTCTGAGAATTCGAATAGGTAGCTTATCACGAGATAATAATGCAAATAAAATCAAAACATATAGAAAGATGTATGCATAAATGATATCAGAGAGAAAACAAAGCGTTTGGCTAAAAGATCTTCTACTTCTTTCGATAATGTGCATTTTACATTTTGTGCATACTCATTTGTCAATTTTTACTCCTTTATTTACTTTACTTATGCAACGCGTGTATGTAGTACCTACTCTTATTTTAGAAAAAGCTTCTGTTTTAAAATATCACGTTTTAATAGAAGTTTCTGCCTTCTTTTCAGTATTGGGGAAAGGGTGCGAGCTGTCTACATTAGAAAGAAAACAGACTGCGCTAGCCGAAAAAAGAATGTTCGAATAATAGCGTGGTACACAAACTGTGGATTTTATGTTCTTTCAAAATCAAATCAAATTAATTGAGAGCAAATTACAAAATTTGTTTGTTAACGTAAAATGTGTCATCGTTTCAACTTTCAGTATGTCTTTTGATTATAAATTAACTGTTTTATGCATTTTTAATTTTTGTGCTGGAAATAACATAATTAATATATCATTAATTAAATAGGACAATATATTTAATTTTTATGTATTTCTCCATATTTATATGCCGCTACAATTTTTTATTTTTGCAGGATGTTTTTTATTATTGCATAATTTGCGGCTTTAATTTTAATAGCAGATTTTTTGAAAAATTTGAAATTCTGTATAAAAATATTATTTTAACTGTACAAATTTTATTGAAAATTAATATATAATATTTTATAAGTAAATAATTAATAAATAATGTCTTAATCGCGCAAAGTTACATAATAAACTTCAGTACAATTTAAAACATCTCTAATTTATTATATAGTTATTAGGTACTTTCAAAAATTTCGAACAGCATCGTTTATCAATGTTTACGTTTTTATTTATTAATCACTGTATTGTGATATTGATAATATAAATTTCCTTGATTTGAAAATGATCAAAAAAAATCGTACGGTAAAATATCAATTTTTATATAATGGAAGAGAAACTAGCGGGCGCGTAACAGTATTGTGAGTAGCTATATAACGGGTTCACCCTTGAATCACCGGGAGTACAACTTTTTGTTAAAAAGGTATGCAAGTTATTGGTGAGTGAGGGTACGCGAAGTAGGGAACAACACATAAGGGGCTGGAAATTTGCTTGTGAAACTGTATGGTTCTGCCACTATTGGACGGATGGATTCGGGAGAGAGGGTAACCGCCCTCGACAGGACCTAAAGTTGGGACTTAGAAGTCAGTGCTGTCTCGGTTCGATTCGGTTATCGTTCACCCAAGATATTCCGAGTTCTCTCATGTACATTGATACATGTTTGAAATTCCTGATTCCGGGACCGTTCTCAGATTCAGATCATTCAAGTTTTCGCCCGCGACAATTCAAGTGTCTTCGCATTACTGCGAATCTATGTCGCGAAGCCGGTCCAGCGTTTTGCTCTGTCATTAAATCGGAGACTTTTCGCATGCTTAATAATTTATAATTTTGGATCTATCAAGACTGTCGTCCTTACGGACGTTAAATTAATAAAAAACGGAACATTTGAGCGAAAAAAACTTTTGGAGTAGATCGGGGTATATAGTGTTATTAAATATCGTGGCTTTAATAACGTTAAACGATAGGAGTACTATTTATAAAAAGTGCATGGTGCGAAATATATAAGTGTCAAATCCTTATTTGAAACTAAGGAATAAATGGCATTCTAAAGCATCTGGAGGACAACAAAGCTAATAAATTTGACAATTTGGCACGTGCAATAAAACAAGGTATAATCGCAAAATATTATTTGATTTTAATTAAATTCTTTATAGAAGTTTAACTTTTTTACATAGATTAAATTCTTTAAAGATTAAATTTTTTATAAAGAATTTAAAAAAAAATTGCAAAGTTTGAAATTGCTTGACAGAGAGTTTAAGAAACTAGTTAGCTATTTCTCTTTTATAATTCTGTTTAATAATCGCTTGCTTACGGTATTTGACTCTTCTTTCTTTCATTTGTTTCTTTTTTCTTATTTTACTTCTTGTTTTACTTTTTTTAATCACACAGAAATGTACAATAACGTGGTAAACTTCTTTATTATAGCGTAATAAATATTTTGCATACAAACAATATAGAAAAGACCTTATTTTTATAAAAAATATGTCACTATAAATATTACAGATTGATAACGTTTTTATCTTTTTTGTCAATCAATGCTATTAAAAATATTAAAATGTAATTTATTTTTAAAACTTTTTTAGCAATTTATAAAGTTGTTTTTTTTTTTAATTTTTAAATAGATAAGATTACTCTTGATGGTATCAAAATGTTCGATTTTATTATTAATTTAACAATTTTTTAATCACAGATATCACATAACATTAATTAAAATTTGACTTCTCAGCAATTTTTCTTTACTCTGCTGCGTTGTCTCTATTCTATCCTGTGTAATGTTTGCCGATTGAAATTTCGAGTACATCGTTGCTTTGTCGTTTTCTATTTATTATTATGATCTTGACGTACGTCTCGCTCGGAATTTCGAAATACCATCAACGTCGTTTTGACCTTTAGAGAATAATGCTATTTGTTCGGAATTTCAAAGCAAAACGGTTATCGAAAGATTATTTGTTGTATCGAGAAAAGTATTTATCACTTGCGTTCATCGCTTTGAATTCGAAGCATTTATTATACTTGCGCTTATTTTGCAAGAAGAAGAATATTCCTTCTTCTTATTTTCCATTTGATTAAAAAACATATTTTTTAAAAATAATAATATTTATAAAATAAACAAAATATTTTATTATTCATAAAATATATTTTTTTAAACGAGATCTGATTGGATTATTGCGAGAATCGTTAAAATTTTTATGTAATTTTTTTGATATTTGAGCAATTATGAGAAAAAATTAAAAAACGATACTGTAAGTCAATATAAAAAATTAATCTCATTTTTATTGCATGTGCTCACATTTCTAATTACGGTCTTAAGGAGATCGAAATTCTGTTCTAATAAAAAATTACAAAAATATAATTACTCTTCTTTTCTCATTAAAATAAAGGTTTTTTTTTTATCATCCTTGAGACTCACACTTTCCCTAAGAAAAAGTGTTTATCTGTTTTAGCAATTTTTTTTACGTGCAGAAAGAGAAGCACTTTCAAAAGATGTCAATTTTTATTTATAGTCGATGTTTAGTATACGTCAGACCTAAATGAGATTTGGTCAAAAGTTACCAGTAGGATGCCTTTTTTAAAGAGAACCCTACTATTTTCTGCTCCAGTTAAATGAGTAAATTCAACCAAGCCGCTTATGTTTGGAAAAGAAACACATAAATCTTTTCTTCATTTAAGAATACGAAATTTTTGCAAAAGAGAAAGCGAAAATAATTTGTTAAAAATTGATCTTATTAAACTTATGTAGTAAAGAAGCATGGTCCGCTACTTCTCTAAAACTATTTAAAAAATTGCAACAGTTTGTATTTAAACTACAATTTGCGTTTAAATTTAATTAATCGAATAAAATATAAACAACACAAAAGTTTGAATAAATCGAGAAAATAAATAAAAAAAATTAAAAGTTATTTCTATACCAAATTAATTTAATTTATTATTTTTTGTACTTTTGTTTGTAATATTATAATAATTTGAATTAAATTATCCTTTATGTATTATATATCCTTTATATATTATGTATTATGTATATAATGAATTGTTCTGTATACATATAAAGCATTTTTTCAATAATTATTTTTAAATAAAATCATATTTGATTCCGTTATTTGATCTTTAAAATTACCTTTTTTGCTCAATATCTGTTATATACTGCGAATATTTTAATGAATATTATCTGAAAAAAGCCCTAAAAAATGTATTCTTGTTAGTTCTGAAAGTCAATTAAGACTGACTAAAGTGTGAAATTTAGATTGATTTTGCTTTTTTTATTTTCTTATTCAGAGTTCAATCGCACGATCGCAGCCCTTTTTATCTGATACTATTTCGCTAATTATTAATCATGTCAAAATCAAATCATGTAAAATTATATGTGTTTTTGAACCTTTAATATTTCGTCAAAGATTTATGCCGACGATTTACGCTGCTCGTTACTAAACGAGAAGTAAATTTGTGCACGTGCTCCTAACGTGCACAAATTAGAGCATTATATGCGCGCTTGCGATAAGTGATTTATCGTTTCCGCAACGCAATATAAATTCTGAAAACTTTGTTAAAATATGCCTTAGTTACGTTGCTAATAATAATTATTGTTATTTGTATGTAGTTTATTTGTGTGAGGGTCTATTCTGTAGTCCCTAAAAGCCAGGACGAATGTGAAAGATTCCCGTTATGATCTATTATGATTCATTATTAACTCTATTTATGGATCCTGAAACTTAAGAAATCAAAGATTGTAATTTTCTGCATGTATAGTCTATAATAAAAGCACGAATGGCATAACTTTTGTTTGGAAAATGTTAGACAGAAATTTCCGAAGGAATAACGAGATTCTTTCTACGTATCTTAAATAATAGCCCATTTCTTGATGTTTAATTTTATGAGAAATAAAAAGACATGTAAAAAAATCAAAATATATTGAAATTGTTTTATGCGCAAATGGAAATAAGAAAATATATCAATGTATTGGACTGGTCGTCACAATTACCGATGCGAATTATAGAAAATGTGTGGACATACATAAAACTGAAACTTCGTGATAAAACAGTATAAAAGTCGGAACAATTGGTTCAATAAATCTACTTACTGACAATGATGGACTTATCATAATATTCAGACAGTCTCATAGTATTAATTTAGTAATATATATACTTTTTATTTTTTGTTATAATAAATGGTTTTAATGTTATGCTTATATAGCCTCGCCTTATTAGAGAGACTGTATATTATTAATACCGTATATTATTTATTATATTCATTATATTATTTATATATATATATATATTATTTATTATTTACAGCGCTAATAAATCATATAAAATTTTTTTTATATCTCTCGAAAAAATCGATAGGTTTTAAATTCAAAGAAATTCCATAAGCATTTGCCATTGCATTGTGGCGTAAATATGTTTTCAGATTTTTTCTTATTTCTAGTATTGATTTATAGATTTTATTAATCATCTTGATAAACACAATAATTATAAATTATAAATTAAAATTTTAGTGAACATTTTCCGTCGCAGTATCGCATATTTCGCATTTGGATATATTTTATTCGTTATAATCTCTACTTAGTCGTAATCTTTTACTTTCTAATCCTATCTTTGTTCTTTTTTAATCTTTTCGAAGATCGTCAGAATGAAAAGAAGCCAGAAAAATGAATTCCTGGGACAAGCACCGGAACAACAACAGCATCAACAACAACATCAACAGCAGACTACTGTCGAGGAGCAACGATGTCCCTTCTTTTCGGCAACCACGCCCGTTTGGGGTGATAGAAACGTGGTGAGTAATCGTGCAACCCCTCTCCGATTGAGCTTCATCTCCCTATTTCTTTCTTTCTCTCCGCAATACGCATCGCGTACTTTATTCATTCTCTGGACCCTTCCCCCTTTATATTCAACAAAATGTCGGCGTGGAAATACGATGGAAGTTGTATCGATATTGAGTCTTCGAAGCTTAAGCGTGAAATATTTTTTTCCTGCTTGCACCTGCTATGTTACGTTCTTTTTATCTCGTTTATATCGTTATTCAAACAGATACAAGGATGTAAATTTTAAAAGTTGTAAATATAATATCAAATTGTTTATTATCTTTTATTGCTTTAAAACTTATATTTGTCTCAAAATATGAATGTTTAAATATAATTATAAATAATTTATTTTATGTCTAATATATTAATATCAAAATAATAATATATATTGTTTTTTTATATATATTAAATTATATATATTATTATATTAATATTATATATATATATTAAATATATAGTTATTACAAAAAATATTGCAAAAAAATATTAAAAAATATTACAAAAAATGTTTAACAAGTTTATTCGACAAAGTTGAATTGTTTTCACATGTAAATTTCACTCATCTCTTAGTTAATTAAATTATTTAACATCAAATTTTGCGCTTTTATCATATTAATTTTTTTATAAAAGAGATTTTTAAAGAATTTTTTATATATTTTTTTATTAGGATGAACACACACAGACGGTGGAAGAAACTAATAATAATTTTGGTTTCTCATTTTCTCATTTGATTCCGAGTACATCCGATTCAACGAGAATTCCAGCATGTAATCTATCATCCTCCATGAATAGTAGTTCATCATCTATACGAAGTTTAACCGAGAATACTGTGAATCAATCGTCCAATGATACTGCACAGTTACCTAGGAAGTGTAGATTATGTTCCTATGTTGCGATGGACAGGTATAGTATCTAGTATTAATTTTTTAGTTATTGCATCGGAAGACAAGCTTGATCGGTTGAAAAAAGAAAAAATTGCAAAGAATAAATAATATATATATTTCACGTTGTTTATAAATATAAAATACGATAATCAATATTCCAGCTTTACCATACTCATTCGCATTTTGTTAAATCTATTTTATCAAACTTAAAAATTTATTAAAATTATTCTAATTAAAATTAAAATATAATGGCCTCATTACTACATTTAATACAATTTGCTATCGATCCCAGAAAAATAGACTATTATTATTTCAATTGTATTATATTTTCAGAACAGAGTATGTCGATCATGTAATCGCTCATTGCACATTTACGAAAAATTCATATGTTGAAAATGATGACAATTTAAACGGATACATTGATGACGAGGAGCCTGACGATTCTATTAATGAATTAACACAGAGTAAGGGGAAGAAGAGGCATAAAGTTTCCAAGCCGAAACCGTGCAGCAAATGTGACTTTATGGCAAAGACGAAGTTGGCGCTTTGGAAGCATTTGCGTCAGCACTTCATACAGGAAGAATGTTCCGGTTTTGTTTGCACTTTATGTCCATTCGCCACCACGCTCAAGCACCACATGACATTCCACTGGTTCAGTGCTCACGACGATTTCAAGGGGTTCATGTGCACGGAATGTTCGTATACATGCGTGAGCAAATCGATGCTAACTAGTCACATGAAAACGCACTCGGAGGTCTATCAGTACAATTGTGGCAGCTGTACGTACAAGACCAAATTCTGCAACGCGATGAAGAAGCATCTGAAAGATAATCTGCACATAGCGGGCACAGTGCTGAACCCAGACGGTACGCCAAATCCATTCGCTACCATCGATGTTTACGGTAGTAAACGCGGGCCCAGACGAAAGCCATTCGTCGAAGAGAAGAGGGAGTCGACAGAAACCAAGGACATGCCGTCAACCTCAGGGATTATTGCCCCGATTTTATCGATTCCGACTTCGTCAGCTTCAGTATTATCGATCCCGATTTCGTCGACTGCGTCGACTTTCTTAGACTCAAATTCGAATGTTAGATTGATGTCATCAGTTCAGATGCCAAGTCAAAGGTCGCCAGTCCAGATGCCAATTCAAAGGTCGCCAGTCCAGATGCCAATTCAGAGATCACCAGTCCGGATATCGCCAACTCAAGGATCGCCAATCCGGATGCCAACTCCGATCTCATCGATTCATTCCAATTCTCTAGTCACAGCCAATTTGGCTACGTTAAATAGAATGAACAATGAGAATGGAGAAAATCCAAGCATTAACGGGCAGTCGTTGTTTCCAAATAATAATAACGCATTTAGCATATTGTGTCAACTTTTGTTTAAAGAGATCGCGACGCGTGAGGACGTAGATAACAAGGAACAGAATCAAGTGTTCCGTTTATTGGGAAATGCCCAAAAGTATTTAGCTAGTGACCCAGGACATGTCATACACGTAGCCAATACGACTGCTGCTAATGGAGATCTTTCTGACAATGCAAGAAATATTGACGAACCTTCGACATCCACGACGTTGATCTCGGAAGCACAGCCGGCGGCAGAAGAAGATGAAATTCTGAACGAGCCGTTGGACCTTAGTATGTCCGCAATGTCGAAAAGAGAAAACCAGCCACAGTTTCAGGAATCAGTAGCGAGCCCCTCATCAAGACGCAACAAGCGTAAGCGTAAAGCGATGAAGCTCGCGATGAAGCTAGAATATCCCACGACAAATGAGATCACGGATGACAACGCAACACAAACATGGAACACAAATCAAATCTATTCAGAATCTTCTCTTCCAACGTGTCTAACGGCAAGTCAATCCGAGGAGAAAAATAAAACGTTTGATATAACATATAATGCAAATATGTGTAAAACATTTATTTGTTCTCATTGTCATATTATATTTGCGAATGAAATTATGCACGCAGTGCATATGAGTTTTCACAATAGTACAAACCCTCTCATATGTGCATTGTGCGATGAAAAATCCACAAACATACTTTCATTCTTTTTACACCTCATTCGAACAAAGCATTAATGACAAATATTAAAAGAGATGTCATGTCACATAGATGGCGCGAGAAGAGGGAAACTGTAATCTAGTCAAATTCGAGTGCTTAGAATTTGTTATCAATTAGAGACATATAGGAATCATATCGATAATTTCCTATTTAAAACATTTTGTAAATGTAATATCGTCCTCTAATTTTGGCGTCGGCAAATGTGACGGACAGGTATTGAAACCAGAATAATTATTAGAATTTAATTAATTGCTATTTTTGTGACAGCGAATAAAGATTATACTTGAAGAAATATTATAGAATATTTATATATATATACATATAAAAATTATGAGATTGGTTTCAAGCCTGGCAATGACAATGGAAGAAGATGTAAAGGGACTGGTATCCCTTTCTTTCAATAATATTTTTCTAAAATGTAGAAATTTCGTACAAAATTTTGTATTAATACAATTTTCTAAAAAAAAACATTAAAAATTGTTGCACACATGTGTTGTAAAGTTGATCGATCAGTTTCATTAATATTTGACTATTTCGATTATATCAGTCTTCTCTAAAACTATGTAACTTTCCTATCGCCTTTCCTCTTTTCTGCAAACTTTTTGCGAAATTTCTTCTCGTATCTTACGCAATATATGCGTAATTGTATACGTTTCAGGTAATAAAAGAAAGTAGTCACAAAACTAGCGTATTATTAGACAGAATCGAGTTTATTCCTCCTGGTCTCATACATATTACATTACTTTTTGAATCATTCTCCGCTTTTCTATGATATTACTTCGCCTGATGCATCTCTTTCTCTATTTCTTCGCAATAATATCGATTGTCGAAACAAGAGCGAATATGTAAATTATTTAAAAATATTTTGATTTCTCTGAATAGAAAAACAGAAGAAACTTTTTGGACTTCTAGTGTTATATTTTTACATCTCTGATGATGATTCAACGATTCGAGATAAAATATATATGTCAGTATATCTAATGACGTATTTGTTTAAGCAATTACTTGAAAGATCGATATTATGTAAATTTCCTTTCTTCGCATGTAAATCTTACGTCTGGCTACCGATCATGTAACTTTTTCCTTAAGATAGAAATGTGAAAACTATTGAAATTTCTCTATTAATGATAAAAAATTTCATTTTTCATGTTTCCGTTCAAGGGAAAATATTACATGATCGTTACCCAGATAAATGAATATAATTTAAGTACAAAGTTATTCAGTACAAAGCTATTATCTCTAACACTTTTTCTTACAAATTAACTATTTTATTATTTTTGCGTTTCGGACATAGAAATATTATTACAATAATTACATATTATCGTCGAGAGGTTATATAATGTTTCTTTATAAAATTTATTGCACAAAGCAATAAAGATTTAAAGAATTTAAGCCTAATAAATATATATAAATATAATATTTGAGTATACAGAGTATAATCAAATGCATATATATCTTGTGATAAATTTCAAAGTATTTATTGATAATTCTTTGATAACTAATGGAGCAGTGTGCAAATCGTGCAAATAATAAACCCATGTAACGATCAGATCCTATCTTTATCAAAATTATGATGCGTCTAGTATATTGCGTCATATTTTATTTAAAAAGCTCGCAATCGGGGCACAGACGACGAACGTAAACGAATAATCGTTTGTTAGGGAACGCTAAAAAAATGTTTCTATAGACGGAGTATATAACTGTTTTAAATGTGCCAACGAACCTGAAACCGTTTTGAAAAAACTGATCTATAGTGATTGACCGAGAGATTACATTAGATTAGACGCTTATAAAAATCGTTACATCACAAGTAATATTGGCATAAATCCGATATTCCATTTTGGAATTGACATAAAGATAAATGATAAGAGGAGCCCATGACATGCAATGCACTGATTCTTTTTTTACTTTGCAGGCATAGAATAATCTAACAGCGTAGACAGCTGCATATGCTAGTAAATACGTAAAAAAGAATCAAAATAATATTTTGCTGGAAAATTTATACAAAATATTCAAGTTTATTCAATTATATAAACTGTTGCTTTCACATGTCACGAGCTGTCTTTATGAGTGAATAAACAATAAAACCGAACTCTCAAAATCGCAAAAATTTATTAAATTAAGTTGAGACAAATGTAATTTTCTCTCGAATTTTTTTTTCGTGAAGTCTCACAAATAAATTAGATCGAATATTCGAACGAATATTTTCTGGATACCACAATCATGGTAACTTTTTTTTTAGAGCGAAAACATGAAAAGTAAAAATTTTTACTATTAAAATTTATACAGAAATTTTTCACTTTTTACATTTTTACTCTAGCAAAAAAGTTATTAGCAGAGATTGACATTTAGAATATTTTATCAGCTAGAATTCGCATTTATTCCCGTTTATTCACTCATGTATGCCACTTTTATACGTCGAATCTTTTATGAGTTATTTCCAAGATTAAATTAGATTCTTAGCACGTTGGTTTATTGTATATCTACGACATTAATAATAACCAATTATATCGCTGGTATAATATTAATTAATGTCGTATCGATATAAAATGCAATTAGAAGTGTTTAAGCAGTTATATACATGTGCAGTTATAGTCACAATAGAGAACTGACCCGATGACATAAATAATTATTATTTAAATATCAAAGTTTTCAAAATGATAATTGACGTCTAAAAAAATTGTAATGTAGTCGTAAATTCTGACGCATTTTTATTCCTTTATACATATACGTATATATCGAACGATATTCTGATTCTCAGAAATCGAACATTTAATGTGACGACATTCAAATTTATTCAAATGTTGTTAAATTTAGTCAAATGTTTGTTAAAAATCAGAGATCAAGTACACTGTACACGTGAGCTTTCATAATCATGCCTAAATCTGTAAATTCAAAAAATTCTATTCCAAGTGATCAAAAATCAGCAAATCTTATATTTCTTAATTCCTTCACATGAAAACATTAGCTATTAAAATTTATGTTCAAAATCTAGAAATTTGATGTCAAAATTATATATTATAATCTTCGATGTATATGTATAAAAGATTATATTATGCTATTATAACACATTTATGTATAACTCGAATTTCGATTTTGATTTATTTTTGCTTATAGCTGCGAAATTTTTTATGATCTCAGTAGATAAAGTATAAAGCTTTATATACATAGCAAAAATGATTATTTACAAATTACATTTTTGTCATTTAACACATCTTTTTTATTATGTTTTTTTTACTATGTTTAGTTTTGTTAAAACTTTTCAATAAAAAGAGGAATTTAATATATCAAACAATTTTTTCTCGTGAATGTTTTCCTAAAAATTGAGTCAATATTCTTGTGGATACTTTCACATATTATTTCACATGAAGACTAAAGACACATAATAATGCACGTGCTATTTGTTCCTGATTCATGTGATATACACTTTGATAACTTCATTTTGTATATTATTGATGCCAAAGTAAGTTTTACGTATAATTTATCATATGAATTGTTCTAGTCATACGATAAAAGACATAGAAATTATATGTATACATTTTTAGCAAAAATATGAAGCAAAAAGATGATTATTTCAATTTTTGCTTTGTAAAAACAAGAATATTTTGTCTACATATAATGTCAATGACACAAAAATATATGTTGTTTTATAAACCTATTAAAATGTAATGTCTGCGTACATCGAAAACATGATAATTGTTGTCGACTAAAACTAATTTCATCATAACAATATAACAGAATTTCTGTTAATTCTGAGATAAAATGCTAAAAATAATTTTGTTTTTTAATAAAAGTAAATTTAAGATATGAATTACTTGTAATATAATTTTTAAATGTTTCCTGTTTAGATTCGAAACGCTGTGTGACTTCTTTAACTCTTGGCGAGTTCCATGTGCGACACTGTTATCCACCTTGTGTATCGACGTCCTCAACAGAAGTGTCAGGAAAACTATCACGAGATGGGCATTGTAAAAGTTTCTTCGAAACGCATCTACGTCATGCTAATCCACATTTAAATGAGCAAGCTACACTTCATATCGGTAAAAACGTGCGCTTATGTTGATGCCTTAGAAGAATATAAAAGATAATTTAGATATAAAGGAAACGTGCGCCCATTTGATTATATAGAAATTACATAGAGATTTCACTAGATTTCATTAGAAATAAAACATTTTCTTAAATTTGGGTTTGAAGAATAAAATGTTTGCAAACACATTTCTATTTTATAAATTATATAAATTTTACAGTTATTTATGTAATTTCACATACTGTTAAATTGTACAGTTGTGATAAAGACAATAAATAATATGAAAAAAGCAATAGCAAAATATAAATTCATAAAAAAAAAATATAGATATCGATTACTTCGATAATTTTAAAAGGACTATGACTTTGAACTGTATTGATTACGTTCGTCCTTTGAAACTTAAATCATATCGTTGTATTTTTAAAGCGAGATATGTAAGAGTTCTGTTTCTCATAACTTACCTTTATATTGAAATTGATGATTAAGATACAATTTGTAATAATTAGTTACAGCAAGTTATCACAACGAGCTAATAACTTCGAGAATATATTTGTAATCGATCTTATCATTTCAGGAGATCGTTGAGAACTGATGGTTCTATCGAATATGTACCTGTATTATAATAAACGGTATTATGCTCTTAATATTATTATTAATAGGTTAGTTGAAAGACGTTATCATTTAAGTACATAGCGAAATAATATATTTTAATATATTTTAATATATTGTAATACTCTAAATTATTGTATTAACTATATATATTTAATATAATAAATCAATGCAAAGAAATTATTTTTTGGAAAATACATAAAGGCAAGAAGAAAATATATTGTAAGAAAAATATATTTTGTATTTCTTTTTTTAAACACAATTATATCTCTTTCCCCTGCTTGTATGATTTATTGAATACTTATAAAATCAATATAGTGTATTCTAAATCAACGAATTCTTTTTTTTCAGAAATTCTTTACTTCGATTCCTTCGATTTACAGATCATTCTTTCTACACAGTAATGTCAAAACACTAAAATTTATTTCAAACTTTCTTTAATAAAACACTTTACAAATAAATCGGATCGAATGTCGTTTGATGTTTATAAATATTTCAAACTTTAACGACGGAAATTTGCATTATCCGTTTTTATACGTATTAGATTATCTAACATTTAGCTTAAATAATCAAACCGATTGAAAATCAACGAACATTAGGATTATAGAAACAAACTTTTTATATTCTTAATTTATACTTGCTCATCTTTAATATTTTCTAATAAAAAATATAAAAAGTTTGAAATCTAGTTTTATTTGCATGCACTATCCTAAACAAAAGCTGTGAAATGCGCAGCAGCAGAATATATATGCAAGAAAAAAATAAATAAGATAAAATTATGCAAGTCGATTGATAGCAAAATTGATTCTAACGAAGCAATGGCACATGATCCGATACAGGAAGAAAATATTGTGACGGCTTGGACGCCCGATTTGTTTGGCCCCATTTTTAAGAAGCATAGTTTGACATTAAAACAGGTTAGGACAAAATTCTCTACACTGTGTCTTTTTGTCAATTTCTTTTTCATCAATATAAACTATTTTATTTTTAACTTTTTAATTTCTCATACTTTACGTATCTCAATCCCAATAATTTTTTAGGCATTAGATTTGCGTAATATAGACGAGCAAATTCATCGTATGGCGACTTTCGTTCCCGATGAAATAATATATGCGAAAGACTTGTCAGAAAAGAGCTTACGAAGCTTCCGAGCTATTTTAATGTTTCTGAACATTACGGGTCAGCATGTTTTGCATGGGCATAAGTTATAAATCCTTTTATGAAATAAACAAAAAATTTTTTTAAATTAACGATATAATTGATGACAATAGGTTTTTCGACGCTGTTTAACAAATTCATTCACGATATAAACGGAGGAAGTTTAGCTTTAAGTAGAATGTTAAATGATTACATCTATATCGTGATTCGCGAAATATACTGCAGCGAAGGAGACATACTAAAATTTTCTGGTAAGAGAATATCGTTTAAAATAAAACGCCTCTATAAACAATTAATTCGGAAATATTTTTCGATAATAAAATAAAGATATTTTTCTTGCTAAATAAAGATATTATATTATATTTATTTTTTAAACCTATAATAAAAAAAGAATTTTACATTGACAAAATGATCATTCAATTTAATGTGCTATTAATTGTAATTACATTTTAATATAATCCTTTGATAATAACCGTAAAGAAATGAATTAAATACGCGATAAGAATATAATTAAAGACTAAAAATAATGTAAAAAATTATATATTGAAATATAGATTTACTGATGAATTACTTGTGCGATCATTTTAATTATATGAGACATTCTAAAATAAATAATATGTTAAAATATAGCTGACGGATTATTAGCAGCGTGGAAAGTACATGATGGCGAATTCATATTTGATACTTTGCAAAATGTGATTGCACGCGCAATGAGTATACAAAATTCTATAGCAGACTTAAAAGATGTCAATGATATTTATAAAGGTATTTATATAGATAATAAAGCTAATAAATAACGGGTAAAGATAATAAAAGATTTGCCATATACAATGACACGTTCGAAATATTCAAGTCTAACTTTAAATAAAAAAATTAGACTAAAATTGTAATATTACACAAATTCAAAATAAAAAACCTAGAGCAAATATTTAATTTAATAATTTTTAATTTATTTAATTTTATGTAAGAGATTTGTAAATGTGTTTTTTTTTTCACTGATGATAATCACAAATTTTGATTAATAGTGAACGTGGCCATCTCGGCCGGAGATGTAACGTTCTCGGTGATTGGTAACGATGAAGCTCGACATTTTGTCATCTTCGGCTTGCCGATTGAAGATTTAAAAAATGCGAAAAACATTTCTCTGCCGAATGACTTGATACTATCGCTGAGTGCGTGGCAGCATTGTACTCCGAGTGAATATGAATACGTCATCAAGGATCCATATAATGTAAAAGTATGATGACATTTCAGTTCGAAAGTAAAAGTTCTCTCTATGACATTCCATAAACTAGAGACTGAAAATAAACTCCGTCTCATCTCCTTCTATTCAATGTACAAATAATCGGATTTTATTCATTAATTATTCGCGTATAAATTCAATCTATTATTTGTAACTTGTAGATCTTATTTAATTTCACGATTCATCGTCGTCAGTTATTGGCCTTAAATTAATTACAATTTTTTTTATTAATCTTAAAAAAAGAGAGTAACTTTTATACTATAATTTTATCCAGTTGTGTCTACTCCTGACAACAGTTCTTGTTCCAAAACATCTCATTTTTAAAGAATTAATGTGAGAATCTTTTAATTTATGCAGACACACTTTTTTTAAATTTTCTTTCTCTCTCTCTCTCTTTCTCTCTTTTCTTCACTCTGTCTCTTTGCAGATAATAAAAGCATTAAAACAGCCAGACGCAAAAGCAACACACGTGACACCGACATTACCGAGTCATCATCTAAACTATGAAACATCCCCGGATGGGACATTTTTAATAGATGCCATCAGACCATCATCACCTTATAGAACACACTTGATATCTATTAACGGAGAATTGCAATCTGAGACGGAAATCGTTAATAAAAAAGAAAAAGCATTAACAGGTGAAATAAATATTTGTCCACATCTAAATTCGTGTACTCTTCTATATTTTTTCTACATTTTTTGCATTTTTTTCATCTACTTTATCCTACTCGTATTTCTCTTTTTATTACAATAAATATTAACGCGTTCTTATATTAAAATCAAATTGACACTACTTTGCTATTTCCATACAATTGTCAGAAAGTAGTGTGTGTATAGATTTTATAATTTAATTTATATATNTATATTATAAATCTTTTTATTTCTTCATTTCTAAAAATCTTATGAGTCATTTAACATTGTTTGAAGTCAAATAAAATAACATTACTTTATATTAAATATTTCCAGCAATTACTGAGATAGCAACGATAAATCCGAATTTCATCATACATTTAAAAAGTTATTTGATAAAGCCGGTAATCCAACAGGTACCGTTTATCATAAATTTTATTTAAATATAACAAAATAGAAGAATCTATGAGTACCATGCTTTTTTCAAAATTATTTGTTAAGTAGGTATGCTTTGCTTCTCGTAGATCGAAAAAGGTGAATCATTAAGATTATTGGCGGAGATCAGACGAATTACAGTAACATCCATTGATATCATTCCTGACAAATATTCAGACACCAATGAATTAATTTTTTTAGTCGACAAATGCTTTCTGCTTTTACATAGGTACTATCAATACTGACTATGATTAAAAGATATAAAAAACTCTGAGAGAATTATTATTTTATAAATAATTATAAAAAATTGTAGAGAAACTTCTCTTTAAATTTTAACTTCAAAAGTTTTGCGTTATTAATTTTATCTACAATTAACGCATTGCTGTTTTTTTAGCAATCACATTACTACGTTTAGCGGCAGAATAAGAAAATATAAGTTATTTTAATATTCATTTAGCATAGTTACACAATATGGCGGCTGTATTAACATGATGGATCTGTATGAGAAAAATATTTTCTTCTGTATTGTATTTGGTATACGTGGGTACAGCAATGAGAATCGGTTTAAAATCGACGAGACTTGTAAAAATGGGATCACTTGTGCAACGCACATATTGCAAACAGTGAAAACCATCGCCGGAATTCAAGGCGTTTGTGTGGGCGTGTCAACAGGTAAAAAATAGACGTTCTTTTGTATGAAGATATATTGGTCATTCTACTTTCATTTCTTAAAAGGTTTTTTTTTGAAAAGAATTAGGGAAGTACCACATTAATGTTAGTGGTTCAATATATCAGAATATGTCAGATTATGACTTGTTCGCTATTTATACAATTCTAACATTGCGATACTAATTTATATGTCGTATTTGTATTGTTAATTTGATTTCAGGAATAGCTTATTGTGGCGTGGTCGGACACATTGCTAGAAGATATTACGCAATTATTGGACCACCTGTCGATAAAGCTACAAGAATAATGAAGATTTCCTATGATAAGGTAATTATAGCAGCTTGATTGAGATACCTAAATTTTGTTTAAAGTTTAGTTCATCCGTTAAAAATAATCATACATTATTTTATAAATTTATTAATTAATAAAATAGTGTAGTAATTTAATTAATTAATTAATTATATTAATAATGCGCATTTGTAAAACAATTTCTTTAAAAAGAAAAAGATTTAATAATGTAATTTTTTTACTTCTTCAATAACAGTGTCGAAAATGTAAAAAAATATTATTATGTTAATTAATGTGAATATATTTTTTAGTTTATGAATTATGTATTTTCGATATGTTCACAGATTTCCTGTGACTATGACACCGTGTTACACAGTCATTTCAGAAAGGATCAGTTTCGCTCTCGTGGCGTGAGAACGTTACAACAATTAGAGAAATATCACGTCTATGAATATCTCGGTGATGCGCCGTAAGCCGTATTTAAATTTGTTCTCTCATTTAAATGCAAGTAACCATGAAGTGAATGGAAATGAAATCTTTATACTTGTCTTCAAATAATGTGTAATATATACGCTCGGCCTAACTAAAAACAAAAACAAATAAAATTTTGCCTAAATAATTGATTAAAGATTTTTGTTGTATACCGATCCATGATTCATTGCATCATATTGATTAACATAAAAATTACAAATTTTAAATTATGTGTGGCAGCAGTACATTTCTATTTTATTTATTAGAAATCACAAAAAAAATATTTTATAATAAATGATTTAAAGAAAATAACATATTAAAAATATTTTTATCATTTTCATTCACTTTAATTTGACATATCAATTTTATATATTTATTAAAAATAAATAAAATGAAATTATTAAATTATATATATTTAAAAGATAGAATGTAAATTGTATGTGAATAATAATAATAATGATAAAATATCAAGTAATTATGTCTTTCATGATATCCAAATAGAACAAGAAAAGACATAACTTCTCTGGATTATTGTTATCCTATTTTGAGTAGACAGCACGAATTGGAATATTTCCATGATATTCTGGACGAGATCGGAGTAGCAGATCGAAAATATTCAGGATTGTTAATAGAGGTTTGATTTAAAACTTTCAAAAATAACGTGAGCGTTTGTAAAACAAAATTGCCACAGATCTAGCCTATTATAACTGTGAATTAATCCGTTTCATTTATCTAATTTTATAATAATAAAATGTTATAATAAAATGTTATAATAAAAATTATTTATAAATGTTTTGAAAGATGACCATAAAAATAAAAAAATCAGAAATCAAGTAGTTTCAATATGTTATTTTCTGTAGCAGTCTTGCGTGTTTTATAAAATCAATTTGTTATTCACTCAGGGAATCGAGAGATCAGGAAAATCTAGACTTTTAGATGCTTTTGTCACAAGCGTTTGCAACAGACAAATAAGACCAATTAAACTTTCACTTCATGCGACATACGCGGAAAAGGCTTATGCAGTTATATATCATATTATTCTGCAGGTACAAAATATTTAATTCGTTTTAGTCTACGGATTCTTCTTTAGAATTTTTGATAGATTTCATAAAATGGCTGAACTCAAAAAAGAGTTAAAAATACTGTTCTATAAACTTTAAAATTTTTAATCTACAAAAAGAATAGAAAATTGATTTTAATATTTTTTAAATATTTTTTTATTTCTATTTTTTTTCATTTTAACTCCTTTATATACATAAATATATATAAGTAACGCTAACATATAGAGAATAAAAAGGAAGTTAAATATTTTAAAATTAATTCTTGATTTAAAAATGGAAACAATTTTATAAAAGATGAATATCCATATTTCCTTTACTAAATCTTAGTTTTTGCAACAGAGATAAATCGCTTTAGACAATTGAAATTCCTTGCAGATACTCGAAGCTGAGGATTGCGAAACAGTCGAGGAGCGTGAAAAGGAGTTACTTAATAAATTAGGCGATGTTTTCGCTTTGGAAGATTTCTGTTACCTGAATGTTTTAATGAGAGTTCGTTTCCCTCTTTCTGACGTTTATTGTTTGGATACCGATTGGCGACGTCACACGAAGACTGTCGATATTTTTGAAATGATATTAAAGCAGGTCGGTTTTATCTTGTAAATAAAGGATTCACGACATTAAAATCGCTTTTACGTAGATTAATATGATTATTCATTACTACAGTTAAAGACTAAAATCTGCATTTTGCTTGATGACGTTCAATACATGGACCACAGGTCTTGGCAATTTTTGTCGTCAGCTCTTGATAACTATAACATTGTCATAGCGATGACGATATCGAAGCCAAGTTCCTGGGATGATTTGTCTCACGTGGAAGCGGAGATCTACAAGGATAAAAGGCTAACAATCCATACATTGCCCGGTCTGAATGTAGATCTACTTCCGGTATTTGCGTGTCAATTTCTGAATGTTCTTGCGATACCTAGAGAATTAAGCAGGTACCGCCGCCGTTTGTTTTCACGCGGTTAGCAGGGTAAATTTGTTAAACAATAAGATTCCTATTAGAAATTTGCAAAGACGCAAGGATGGCCATATCGGATGGTGCGAAGCGTTCCTAACGTCGATTCTTCAGAGTAACGGTCTAGATTTCGTCAAGATATCGCCCAGCGAAGCGACACAACGCGATCTCATTTTTCCGACTGGCATTCTGGTGACAAAACTACCAGTCGATTTGACACCGGAAGAATTGGCGCCACCTTTATCCTGGTCGCAAATGAGTCTTTTGGACGTCTGTTTTACGAACAAAAATTACCTTAAGATTACTGATAAAGATCACGACATGACAGGTAACTAACATTTTGCTAACACTTTCATAACACTTCTCAAAATATTTCCGGCATGATAACTTTTTCATACTTTGAACTTCTATCACATGACGAATGATCACGAGGTACCTAATATCGAGTGCGATGCAAAATAATTAGACTCGTGAAAATGTACGGAGCGTCGAATTCTACGTTAATTTATTATAAATTCTCTCTAGAATTGATGAGCGAGATCTACGATAGAATGAATCCTTATGAGCAAGATTTTATTAAGTGCGGTGCCACGCTGGGCAGAGTGTTTAAACGAAGCATGATAGAAAACGTAATGGTGAATTCGATCCCACTGCACACCACTAGAAGTGAGTACCATTAATTGCAGCTGTCGAATATCTTATTATATTCGAATTGCACGCTAGTTTAAAAATAAACCTCACGTAACTCCCCAGCCATTTCCGAGATGATCCGAATGCGGATATTAGAATGCGCTTCACTGCAGCGACGAGATTTCCACACCGAGGATCTTGTTTTCTGTATAGATAAGAAGCGACAAACGTTCTCCGATATGCATCATTCGTTATCTTGCAACTGCCATCATTCACGTTAGTTTAATTTCAAAAGCATTTGAAATATTTAATAATATATCGCGACAAGTACATAAAGAGGGCAACGAGCTATAAAATATTTAATATTAAAATTTATAATTATAGTTAATGAAATTTAATATTAGTTATAAAATATAATGACGTACGCTTTTTATGAAATTTTTAATAAAAAGAAAATCGAATTGAAAGATAAGCAATAAAGAAGAATCGCGATAAAATTGGAACTTTTCTATAAACTTATTTTTTATCGATTTTTTTAAATTTATTCATATAACAAATAATCTTATAAATTTCTAGGAACTGTCATTAATCGTCATCCCGCGCCTTTTTATGCTAATTGTAAAATGCTAGAATTCAAAATCGATTCGTTTTACAAGATGATGTACGACATACAAACGAATGAAGAAAAGCAGGAGCATCATACGAGAGCGGCTAGATTATATGGTTTGGACGCTCGAAAATGCAGTTCCTGCGGTAGCGGACGTTTTTTAAGAATTCTTAGAGAAGATGTGCTCAAAGAATCGGAGGTCATTTAGAATTAGCGTGTGTTTAAAGAATAGGAAATAGGTTTTTTGAGATATAAATAAATTAAAAATCACACAAGGAATTTAATTTTTTTAAATACATTTTTAATTTCTGCAATAAAAATGTTAAGATTCTTTTTATCTTTCGTTTCAATTATCTTATTGTCATTTCTGCTCTATACATAAGAAACAAAAAATTAAGATTGCTTTTCCGTAAAATCACACTCGCGCGCGCATGTAGGAGAAAATATAATAAATTCAATAATTTTAAGATTGGTTCGCGTAAAAAGTTCGTGATTTTAAAACTAATTTTGAATTGATATTTTACATTAATATTTTATAATTTACTCACGTTTTGTAACTCTTTTGGAAGAATTAATTTGTTCAATATCTTTAGAAGCAAGACACGGAGCGTGTAACACAGAGAGTTTCATTAATTCGTCGTCGAACACTAATCGAAGGTAAATGGGCGAAACCTAGTATACTTTCGACTCAAACAATCACTACTGCGAGGAAACAAGATTCTGTTTCCGATGTCTGTAGGGTGTCTATTATGCCGACAAATATTGATGATGAAGAAGAAGATGAAGGTAAGGTCAATGAATACATTTACTTCGAAAGTCAAACGTCACATATTTTTACAGTTCTGGAAAATGAAGAAAATAAACAAATGACCAAATCGGTGAGATTTGGAAAGCGATCTATTTTTTCAGAAATGACAAAGGATCCTTCCCATCCAAGCTACTTGGAAAAGTTTAGCCACATCGATTATCGTAACTGTCAATGCGATAATGTTATCAGCCATCTTTTTTGGAGGCTGCATCGGCATATTGAGCAAAGTGGTAAATTAATATATTTTATAAAAATAATTTTATTATTTTAAGCACAATCTTATGATACGTAAAACATTAATAAACAGGCTACAATTATTAGAACATTTTAAATTGTATTTTTTAGGAGAAATCAACAAGATACTCGAGTTTTTTATAGAGTACAGCGCTGGAATGATCCAGATTGCCCAACCTCTTTATGCCATTAAGCTGCTCTCGATCGCCGCTGAAAGAAGTAGGGCCGCCGAAGTGGACGATGAGTGGATTGAGGAGAACGCAGAGGATAGTATCACGAATAAAGGAATCATTCTAGCTTTAATGGGTCTGCAAAACTGTATGAAATATCTCGCGATAAAATAAAATATTCTTATTTATTTCGTCAATTTTCTGTTTCGCAGAAAAATTTCCTCTGAAGAGAGTGTATTGTTATTTATTATATATATATATATATATATATATATATATATTTTGTAATATTAATTATATTTAGGTGATGCTCACAGCGCGTTAGGAAATTATGATCAAGCTAAAAAATACTACCTTTCGGCAGTGAAACTGCGAGGTACTCCGCCCAAGGAGAAAGGCGCCTGTTACAACATAATGACAAAAATGTTTTGTAAACTGCAACAGCCTCCTCGCTACCCGCTTGATGAAGAATCAAGGCAACTTGTTATAAAGAAATTGGAATTGGCATCGTACTTGCGACGACTTTGCATCGCATACATGGTGCGAAGTTATTTATTAAACTAGATAAAAGCATCTATTCAAGTAACACGAAACTGAAACTGAAGAGTAATTGAAGAGACAAAAATACGTTATATAATTTTAAAGAATTTTTTGTTTTCCGATAACTTTTATTATAAAAAGTATGGTAAGTGTAACGATTCGTATAATTTTTTACAGATAGATAACAAATTGAAAACAGCGGAGACGTTTGCCCTGAGAAGTTTCAAACTCGCGTTTATAAACGTTAACAATTTTCTAGAGAAAGGTGAAATATATCTTGCGACACTACGAGTTTTGTATTGCACAAGAAATATTAAATTAATACGAGATATCGAGAGACTAATGCTAATCATAATAATAAGAAAAATTACATGGAATGATGCCGACGAAATAGCGATGGTAGCAAATATCTATCTAATGATGTATCAAATTAGGTACAATATGCTTTAAATTTTATGCAAGGAATTAATTTATGCGTTTTGTATTAATTTTTTGCACACGTGAAAATAGAGTATTAAGAGGTGAATTGGAAGAAGCCATAGACATGGGTATAAAAGTCTTGAAAATATCTGGAACATTGCATCTTAATAAACTGACACTGATTATTCTGCCCTCATTAATTCAGATAATGGTATTATTTGAAATTAATCTGTTTTTTACGTGAATATCTTGTATAGCAATTTAAATTTCTTAAATGACTCAAAGATCCAAAATTAAAAAAGACAAATTAATTTTTTACATATTTTAATATTTTTATTTTTTGGATCTTTTTATGTTATTTAGAATGTATCCTTGGTAAAAATTTTTCTTGGAATTTTTCATATAATTTTTCAGACTTTTTATACGAACTGGAGCACTTTTCAGAAGTATTGAGAAAGTTACTACATCTTTTTTAGAATTCTTCATATACATGAATTCTGAAATATTCTAAGATTTCTCATTTTATAATTTTTGAAAAAACTTATAAAATCTAAAAAAGTTTAAGATAGTTTTTCAGAAATCTTTATAATAAACATTTAAAATATGTGACAAATTCTTAAAAATATTATGAGAAATTTTTTACCAGGGACATCATTGTTCATTTTACATACTGTATTTGTCTGATAATTCTCTCTCTCGATCAGCTATGGACCAAACGTGTCAATGAAACTGTCGACTTGATGCGAGAGCTGTATTTTTTGGCAGACGAAGACATGGATTTATCAGCTAAGACATGGTATTACGCTCTTTCCTTAGATCTCATGCTGGACGCAGGAATAATATTGGAATCGTACAAGATATCTTATAATTATTATGAGAAATGTATTGGTAAGAATTTTTTTGTAACGCAATTTGTATGAAGATGCATTAGAATTCATAAATAATTATTTATAATTTCTTATGAAGGATTCCGCGCAATTACCAATATTCCAATATCATATTTTGAAAATTAATTATACAAGTCAAAAATTTAATACGAAAGTGTTATAATTTTCGACTTACAAACAATCGGAATTAATCAATAATATCGCTTAAAGTTTACACATTCAGTCATATTTTATCATATTCTTGTAACAATTTTCACATTTAGATTTCCGATTCTAATTAGTATTGTTAAATTGCATTGTGAAATAGCGTATAGATATAAACTATCCTTAACAATTGTCAAGCTGATTCCATTATTGAACTTAAAAAATCTAGTAATTATTTTTGTTTTTTCATGTTTTAATATAATTTATATTGCTTTTTTAATATCTCTTAAATATTTAATAAAATTATTCACAATATGAGTGGCAGTGAAAGCGTTAAAATGCAGCTATTTTAACTCGAAAGAATGACTGTGCAGCTTACAGATCGAAATTTTGCGTATGGCGCGATCCACAAAGCCTATGCCGCTTACTGACAAGTCTATGGATGTATCAGCTTAGAATGTAAGTATTTTTTCTTGTAATTTCCCATAAATCAAGAGTTTAAAATATGCAGGTTAAAACTTTTCCTTTAAGCCACTTTACAATTGCTACACTACGCTCATTAAAAATTCATTAATCATTTTAAATTATTTTCTCTTTTTAACCTTGTCAGGATTGATTGAATAGTTGTAACTGTTGTTAATAAAATATATTGTGATATTTACGATAGGGGACATGCTGTTACTAGTGCATTTGCTTACAGCGCGGAAAAATATGTGAAAGACGTTATCTGGCATGATTTTTCTCGAATTCTAACTTGCAGCAAGGTATGCCTAAATTCTCGATTACATTTTTTTGTTACGAATTAAGGATTTATCAAAATTTATGATTTTATAAATTTACCATATATAAAGAATCTATATATTTCTTGCTCTCTCGGAATTAATTATCAAATATATAATTATAATAATAATAATTTTATTCAGTACAGTATTTACGAGAAATAAACAGAGAGAATAGATAAAATAATTGCAAACAAAAGACTGCAGCTAAAATTCTAAAAAAATAAAAATAAATTATATTTGTGTTATATTTAAATTATAAAATTTAATTATATTTGTTAAATTATATTTGTGTTACAATAAATAACATATGTTCTTCTTGTTTAAAAGGCAACAAGAAAAAAATTATTTTGTTTTAATGCAACGTTAATGCATTTTTTAGGGATTAGAGTGTTATTTATTGATATTGCTGCATTGCATCAATACGAAGCATTTTTACGAGCAACCGAATCTGATTCAAGATATTTCCAAAATTATCAAATGTCTCAAGAACGTTTCCAAACATGCGAAAGTCATAAAACCGCGTTTATATTTGCTGATGGCATACTTGAATGTACTTCGGGGCCGCAAATCAAGCATGCGAATCTATTTATACAAAGCGCAGAAATTCGCGACCTTACAAGAAAACCAATTAATGATGGCATGGATTATACAAAATAGAAAGGTAATAAATTTGATAAACAATAACTAGCTTTTATTAGTTGGTAAATAAAATTAAATCTTTAATTTTCAATTGACTTATCTTTGATAGCAATATTGGCAGATAATTATGATTGGTAGTTAAATAAGTGTTCTAAACAATCAGATAAATTTTTTATTACAGACGTGGAAGGATAAAATTTATAATATGGCGCGATACTGGTTGGAGTACGTTGGATCGGCAGATATCGTGGCTTGGCAGTATATTCGTAACTTTAATATCGAAACCTGGTCCACTATTCTTTATCCTTTACCGATGCCTGATGCACATTTATAATGAAAAATATGAAAAGCACGATCTCCCATTTAGCGTATTATGATAGTGTCATATTAATCGCAATCCACTGTTATCTGCATTAGACACTGGTTAAAAGAACGGAAAGAAGATATTCTAGCGAAATATTTATTTATTAAAGGCATATTACATTTTTATGTTCTAGAAGATAAACACGACGATCCTCTCGTGCGCACGATACTTCGTGTAGAAGTGAAATTTTCTCGGTTCTTTTCCACAAAGTGACCTCCGCGCATGATAAATCTCGATTTCGACCCTCGCGAGTTTCGCTTAAATACGAAAATTTCCAGCGACCGACGTTTACACTTACATCTCGATTAATTATTACGTATTGTAATTTAATTAATTGTTCTATTTGGCCGAATTTGGCCGAGTACGCCAAGGATTGCGAATTCGAGAAAAAAGAACATAGAAAAGGAGAGAAAAAGGAGGACAAAGAGAAAAAGAAGTTGCGAAAGAGATAAATGAGGGGAAAACACATAGAAGCGGAGAAATAAATACGTTCGGAAAACCGATCCTTTGACCGACCTTCCGCTTTTAAAGAGGCAGAGGAAAGTAGATACACTTTAGGTATTTTCCACGCGATCTTACACACACGATCTCTCTCGCTCTCTCTTTCATCGATATTTTTAATTTAATTTAATTTAATTCAGCATCTTATATATATCATTCTCCGCTTCCAATCGCTTCATTTTCAATATCAACTTACGGCTCGCAATCGTTTACAGAAAAAGTTCTGGCCGACAAAATAATAATCTATGTGTAGACTTACGTGCTAAATATTTTTTTTTTTCTTTCTCGAAATGAACTTCGAGTTGCTATTGATAACGAAACTTCCGTTCAGTTACAAGTCTGTCAGTTGACAAATGTAACAATGTTTCGATTCGTTTAGAAGTTCGGCTGCAGGCGCGAATCCGATCTAATCTATCCGGCGTGAAACGGGAACTTTGCGAGATCCTACTTATAAAACTTGCATCGGCGTACTCGGCCCGAATGTGTCCGTCGGGACACGCGCGTGTAATACTTGAAGTTACCTACCCGAACAGAAGAGTGTCTCCCCTCGCTACCACAATGTTTCCCAAACAATGCGAAAGTCCAAAAGACGTCTATGTTTAAATATACGTTTAAAAGGCGTCAAAAGCACGTCCAAAAGAATCGGATGTTCCTCGGACGTCCGAGAGATTGGGAACTTCTCTCAGACGTCCAAGAGACCCCCACGTCTGGAAGATTAAGACTTCATTTAAGCATCTCGATCGCGTCTTTTAAATATTCGCTTTGTCCGGGATCGCTGCTCGTTCGACGGGACTCTCCCCGATCGCAACGAAGTTTGAAGCTTCCCGTGTAACTCATTCGTGGGCGTCGACTTCGTTGTCGATGCGACTGCTACGTATACCGGTCTTGCCTGTCCAAGGATAAATGTCCGGGCATGCTTGGCAAGTCTTCATGTACCTCACCCCACTCTTGTGCCAAAGATTACAGACCTTCGCGTTATTGCACTTCTTCGGTCGGTCCTGCGTAATATTCGCCAATAATGTAATAGAGTTTTTAGACCGTGCAAAATTGCACGTAAAATAAAGCTAACTCAAATATCGTTGTTGTTGTTATTATCGTTATTATAAACGGATTTCAAAAATATCATTAGTCGTAAGATCAATAACATTTGTGACAATTTTAAGATTAAATAATTTTTAACTATTTTGCATTATCAATTTTACATTTTAACTGCAACCATCGAAATATAAAAAAATGATATTCTAATTTAAGAAATATTGAAAGACAATATTTCAAACTTCTCGAACAAGTTGTTTGTAAACGTCAAGATCTCGATAGGCTAGGAGTTAAAGAGTTGTTTGCAAGAAGTCTTACCGGATAATGGCATCCAAAGGGTTCGAATGTGTGCAGAAGCGCCAGAGGCGTTGGATTCCTGATCCATTGTATGGCCTGCCAATTAGTAATTACCCAGACGTCATCCATCGCGACGATAGTGTCGAGAAACGATATGAAGCCTTCTTTATGATGCGGCTGAGTAAACCATGCGGCATGGTAGAACAGACCGAAAGGCGCCCTGCGAAAAAACGCATTGAATTACGAGAATTAGCACAAATAATTTGCGAAGTAAGAAACTTTATAAATTATCTAATTTTCAATTCTGTTATGTAAAAAAAATTTTTTTATTCAAGTAATTATTTTCCGCAATTTAAAAACTTTACATTTCATGAAAAATTAGAAATTTGTGTGAAAGAAAATGTTAAAAATACGAACATTAGACATCGGAAAGAAATTTATTTCATAGTTTTTTCAATTGTTTGTCTAATAATGGCGCGTAGAGCAAACCACTTTACTGACCTATTAGTCGTGTAATGTCTCTCGAAGTTCTTAATGAGCATCTTGTATACGCCGTCCGGAGTCGGTGGGTTACTGCAGGCGTCTCCCATGGAGCATCTACCTCCATTGAGATCTTGCCACATTACCATAGGAACTTCCCACAATCCTGGATAGGATCTCGTGGGACAGGGCGGTATCATGCAGTCATGGAAGAGCTTGTAATCTAGCGTGTACGGCCAACTGGGCGGTCGGTTCTCATAGATAGGCATGGAAGAGTCGTACGTGAAGTTTGTGTCCCAGAGCATTTTGAACATATTGTTCCCCCCGACCTACGCCACAAGTAACGTAAAACATTACACAGCTATAACTTGCTTTCTTGAACGGTGATGAAATCTTTCACGATCTTACAGAGAGAATTTTGTCGAAGAGAATCATTCTATGATCACATTACCACGTAGTTTTTACGTAGTACGTCTTATACGAGAATAATACGTGATAAAAAGTTAAAGGCTAATTACCGATAAGAAAGGTGCCCTCATTCCTCTGACATCCTCCAACTTAACGCCTCCGTATGCAGCCAGAATTTCGCGCTGCCCAGCAACCTCTCGCGCCCACTTTCGCGCCGAGAACTGTTCACCGAAACTGTGCCTGTTGCGAGAATTTATCGTGTCGATCATTCGGATTGCGAAGAGTAACTCTTAAACTCTCTCACGGCGCACCAATCCCGCCGTGGCTGACGACACGTCGGAAACGTTTTTCTTTCCTTTTATTTTTTTTACATTTTGATTACATAATAGTCACTCATTCGATTTTTGCAAAATGATCATATCGACAGTTAACGCACAAAAGGTGGAGATGATTTCGCAAGAACCGAACGAGCGTAATTGTTATATCATTATGTTACATGTATTATGTGCCTTTCATATCTTTTATAAACTTGACATAAAAGCAAAGAAAGTAATAATATCAAAATACAAGAGTTTCCGAACGTGTGTCGAGCCTCACTTCAATCATCCAACGTTCAAAGCGAAAGCGATTTGTTGATTCAATAAGCATGAGCGTAACTTATTAATTTCTTCGAAATAAGCTAGTGTGTTAGCTTAAAATTATCTGATGTAAAAAAAAAGATGATAACTATCTGATGCTTTTAATGATCGTAATTAATTGCACTTAACCACGTGATGTTAGTGTGTTGATGACAAATGATTGTTGAATAAGCATGAGTGTACAAATTCAAATTGCGAATTATTTTTTGGGCAAAAATAATTTATAAAATAATGAAATTTCTCGTATACCTTTACCTATATAATTATATTTTCATAATTATTGTTATTATATTGCTAGATTATAGATGGCGTAATTGTGATGAGAGAAATGGATTGATTCTAGATATTTAATTATATAATTAAAACTCGATTCACATGTGTATGTTTGATATCAGTTACACATATTTTTACATGTATTTTTTCTGGCTCTACTACAACAAACTCAGTTACATGAAAACATAAATAAACACCGACAGGTTTTTAAGAAATTTCCTGTCTGTGCGGAGACATACGAGACAAATTGTCGGACAGTCAACAACCGCGAGATTGTGTAATTTATCACGCGCGTGGCTCGTTTAAATACATGGAAATGAAAACCGTGTGCTACTTCTTCTGTCCGACAGCGAGGTGTTCGCAGATCTTAACGACGATTCGATTACTTACGAGACCGTGTGGGAAGCAATCTCGTGGCCCGAGGCATAGAGATTTTGAACCTGGCTGTAGTCGGTCCACTCATGGGACACGTAGAAGGTGGCCGAGATGGGACAGCCGTTGGGATTCTTCCGTCCCTTTTCGAATAGATCGGAGTAGAGACCCTTGTTCAAGTCGTTCACGGAATCGTCGAAGGTCAAGAGAACGATTTGCGGTATTTCCTCCGGTAAGTAGTCACCTGTTCGTTACAGGATTACGACCAGGATTCAGGATACAAAAGGAGGAAGAAGAGGAGAGGCACGAGAGACGCGCGTTCGAGATCGTGTTGAAATGTGTGTCGTAGATGTTTTTTTTGCAGACATGGGTATCGATATGATAGGTTTTTTGAGTGTTTTTTTTTTTTAATGACATACGTGTGAAGATGTATCGGTTAAAGTGGCGCGTGGGAATGAGGAACACGGCGAGGCGTGAAAAGAGAGAGAGAGAGAGAGAGAGAGAAAGAGAGCGAGAGAAAAAGAACACAAGAGAAGGCGTTAGTATACGTGTCATTAGTATACATGACACAGGTGTGTCGTACGCGCTCGGTGAAACCACAGTTTACCGCGTGTTACTATCGGACCCCGCGATCCCTCATTCGAGAGATCGCCGATCTCCTATTTGATGAAGGTATACTTGCGGTTTCACCGGTTGTACGCGGCAATATGCGTTTTCATCGTCCCCACGAAGGATCCTCTAATTGCGCGATGCCACTTTCAAAGGTGCACGTAGCGTTCTTAAAATAGCAGGCAGAAATTTGCGAGCAATTTACGAAGAATTACTTAAGGATCTAGAAGTGCTCGAGGAGATTCATTGAATCTCAAGGATTCAATGAATCGAACATTTAAAGATCAAAAGTAAAAATCTCTTCTTTCTGTCTAACAGTAATTTAAATATTAAATAGCTGAAGAACTCATGGATTTCGGATCTAAAAATTCAAGGGCGATCAGGAGAGAATTCTCAAGTATCTCTGATAATCTAAAAGAAATAACTCGACATTCAAGAATTACAATAAATGTCCTGCTCAAATAATTCAATTATATGGTCCAACTGAATTATAGGATCCTTCGCGGGTGAATCCTTTTTTGATTCAACGTCCGTTCTCGAAGCGTTCTTCAGGAAGACGATCGAGTGGACGAGTGACAAGTAGAAATCAGTACATTAATCGTACACACGTGGCCAACGAAGAAACATGATATGTGTGTTCGGAAACTTCACTCAAGTGCGCTAGTGTGTTATCCTTATTAATGAATGATAAAGATAGAATGATACACTAGCGTACTCGAGTGAAGTTTCTGATGACGCTTCTCTGGTTAACATAGCGCGATGATGTGCGATATCCCCCGGGGTTAATGAAACCACGATTGCTTTCGTGATACGACTTTTTATCGACTTACGAGACCGTGTGAGACGCCATTTCGTGGCCGTCTGCATAGAGATTTTGCACCTGGCTATAATCTGTCCATTCGTGCGAGACGTAAAAAGTCGCTGCGATCGGGCAGCCGTTCGGATTCTTACGGCCATTTTCGAACAGCTCGCTGTACAAGGGTTTGTTAAGATCGTTTACGGCGTCGTCGAAAGTGAGCAGAACGATCTGCGGCGTCTGCTCGATCTGAATACCACCTGTGCGTCACAGTTGCATTATGTAGCACGTGATACGATCACCGAAGCTGTCATTCCTCAACGAAATCAAGAAATACTGATTGCGTTTAGTAGAGAAAAACGGCTTTGCAATTATTGTAAGATTCTTTAATATAAATGACTTATACAATTAGATTCAGTGAGGAATTGAACAGTAAGGGCAAGAACCAATCATATTAAAGAATCTTGCAATAGTTGCAAAGCTATTTTTTTCTGCTAGACGCAACCAATATTTCTATGATGCTTCATCCTTTCGAAAAATGGAGATAGAATTTTTATAAAATAACGAGTATAAATTAAAACAATCGTTTACTGAAAATAATAGATATTTGCTGATCTTGTCAGTATTTTAATATTCTTTCTTCGTTACTTATTTCAAACGCACTATTTACACAAAATTAACAATGCTTGCAAATCAAGATCTTAATTACGTAGCAAAAATAATATTATATACTTGGCATGAAAGTTGAATCAATTAGTCTTTCTCAGGCAATAATTCGCTTGCTTCGTAACTTGATAAATTCACGATTCTCAGGAGTGTTCTCTAGGCATTAAAAGTTTCAAAGATCCAAAAGATCCAAATTAAATATTCTAGCAGCGATCGTAACACGCGCTCCCTTTATTCTCCAATCACTATGCAAGAAACATGGTTTTCCAGAAGTTATCTTGTCGGCGAAAGTAAGGCGACATTCAATGATCCGCGTAACGATATCGAAATGTTACGGCCGCATTCTACGTCAATAAATAAAGTAATCGGGCATGATCCATCGATTCATCCGACGAACGTCTTCCGGTAATACAAATTGCTTTCAATTTCGAAGGACAACGTACGCCGCAAGCGTATCGGGCGTAGATCTGTTTCACTTTCGAGCGTGCTATGTAATGGTCGCTATGTATGTAACATTAGAGAATCGGAGAAAGTCACGGTGAGGCCGTCTATATCTAAATCGTTCGTCAAACTTAATATTCGCGACGCGCGACCGCTTGCGTAATCTGCGGATTTTTCGCCTGGCAACATTTCGCAGGCGATCGTATCGCGCCTCGATTCTTCCGTCGTGCCGAAAGGCGACAGAATTCGGCGACCTTCGAACGAGATCTGCTTTTCAAGACAAACGTCCCACTTCCTCATTTTATATTCAGTCGACAAGTGCCCAGACTTCCGGCACGCGGAATGCAAAACTTTTCCGTCTCATGTTTCTCTAGCTCGCAGAAACAGAAACGCCATTTCCGGTCTACTTAAATAATCAGAATGATCAAACTGATGGTTTCGAAAACAATAATTTCAACCCGTTTGTAGTATCCGTTAGGAAGATATATGCAAATTTTACAGTTACTAATTATTAGTCGCGACTTCGAATCACGCAATTTTTCGCTTATTTCTGGACGTGAAGATATCTCGAATCACAATCAAGATTGGGCCGACGTTTCCAGCGAAGGTTTAACGAACTATGATTTTCACGGCAAAGCTGATTATCACCGTGTCGCTAAATTACCTGGTATATCGGCTCCGCCGCAGCTGCAGTCCGGAAGCAAACAGACATCCCTGCGACACTTCGCCGCCGGTTTGTCCACCTGAGGCGTCGGGTAGATGGGCGCCGGCCTCACCGGAGGATACCTGTAGATGTCAATGAACTCCTGCGCCTTCGAAACTATCTCAGTGGACGGCTTCAAGGTGGGTCGAGATCGTCTGGAAGCGATTATTTGGAGTTGAAAGAATTAAACGGTGCTAAAAAGAAATCGTCGAATAATATGCCGTTCCGCGTTTAAGAAACTGATTGAAAGTGAATAGCCTCGATGCTACGTATCATCATGAAACGCTCGCGGATTTATGAGTGTACGCCAGCTAAATCATGCCCCGTTGAAGAAAGTGAAGTGACAATGAACTTACGGCGGTGCCGTGCCCCGATGAATCTGCTGCGGCCGACCTCGACTGGAAAAAAGAAGAGAGGAGGAAAATTGGAGCGCAAGATAAGATCCGAGGATTTCCGGTGGCGGGTGAATAAGGGAAATTCTCGTTTACTGCGTCGCGGAGAAAGCGAGGGACTTCGTTTTGCCGAGAGCCCGGCGAAATCGGGTCTCGGTCGACGGAAATCGGCACAGGGCCGTCCTTCTCGTGCTTTGCACCATGCGCAGACGGCACGGCAGTTAAAGAAAATCATCGTTTGCGAACGCTCCGCGGTTCTATCCGACGAAGATATTTAAACGTGCCCGACGCAACTGGCGTCCTCGAAATGGTATAAAAGTTATTCGGAATAAAGAGTTAACGAGGCTACTTCGCAAAGTACATACAACACGGATAAATTTGGTTCAAAGTAGAAATAAATCTCCTTTTACAATTTCATTGAAGATCGATACAATATTTACAAGCTCTCTGAAATTTGTTCGTCACAGATATAATATATTTGAGCATGTTTTATGCTATTTCAATCACTTGTGCGGGGAAAGAGTTAATTAAGTTCAAACGAGCGCTATACCTTGGTGCATTGACGGTATAAGGTCTACTGGTAGTGCTGGGAGTCTGCGTGCTCGTAGTTAGCGGTATGAAGGTGTCCACGATGACATTAGGCGTCGTCACGTGGACCACGGGATGGCTGAGCACGTTCGTTCTGCAAATTCGCAAATGAATTAATGGAATCGCGACGTCGCGTAATTACGGATCTCCACTTCGATGTCCAGATATCCGTTCCGATACCCGGATAAAAACTGGCGAGACGGGTTTCGAATCGACTTTGTGCTCTCGCACGTGACGACTATTTTTAAACGGTGATTAGACGCGACAACCTCGCGCGCTCGTAAACATATAAACACATCGACACTTCTAGATGATAAATCATGAGAGAGAGGTGCATCCATTAGCGAAGATGTGGTAGGCGCGAGAGAAATAATTTCTTAAAATAACAGTGAGTTTGAGAGAAAGGACAATGCGTACATTGTTAAACATGTATATTGTTGTACGACAAAAGAAGATACAGAATTTAATTCGGTCACAGAATTAATTCAGTCTTGGAGAGAAACGCAATAATTTTTTAATAATAAAATTCAAAGATAATTACGAGATATTTAAACACAATTCTAATTATTATATAAATATTAATTATAGAATAAAGTCACTTTTGAATTTTTAAGTTGTAAGAAAATTTATTATTTTAAATGCGCGATATTATTTATAATTAATGAAAAAACAATTTTCTTACCTGAACTGTTGACCGTCAGAAATGCGGAACTTGTTCTTGTTCAGCTGAGCCTAAAATACGAAAAAGAAAAATCATTTTTAAATGCATGCGAAAAAATTCATTTTAGCAGAAAAAACAATTTTAACAATTTTGTTCAATTTCGTTGTCGCATGTAATGCGCAATGCATTTTTACCTGATTCTCGTAAATATCGTAGTCTTGATTTAGATTGTATTTATCCGCCTCGTTCACGGCAACTTTCTTCGACTTCTGATACTGCTTCGTGTTTACCTCGCTAATTTTCACGTTTGGCTGAACCGGCACTGACTGATTGATAGTATATTGATTGTAATCTACATAAATGATACAAGATCATTGAAGATTGCGTTGCTATGTAAAAAATTAAGATAAATCTCATTTATTATTTTCCAACAGTATCCATTAATATTAGATTTAGAATTAGACGTATTTAACCACTTCTTTTATCAATCACAATAAAAAATCACAATAAAAAAATTGACTTAAAAAATGAACTGCAAGCTAAAACGTAGCGAAAGATTTCGTTTGAAGTTTCTCAATTTTTAATTTTTGTATTTATCTAAAGTCACACAGTCCTTGAAATAACTATTAGGAAACAACATAATACAAGATTTATTCTATACTATTATTGAGATGTATAGATCTTTAAAAGGTTGCCTACCATCATCTTTATAAATAGAAACGTCATCATCATAAATCGTGTAATACGGATAACTCTGATCTGGATCATTATAGTAAGCCTTGGACAAAACCGGTGCCACGGTCGAGGCCAGTGTTTTAGCAAGCCTCGCCGAATCAGTGGTTGGAACAGACGTTCTAAAATGTGGAAAGAAATTAGCGTAGCAAAAGGGTAACGTAACAGAACTCTGCTTTTGATTATAGTGCTTTCGCAATGAAATGTGTAGCGTATCAGGGTATCATTTTATTACGTAAAATTTCAATCGATAGAAAGATACCATCAGAGAGATGGCCAATCGTTGCGTTAACGTGGAGTATTGAAGACAGAGAGAAATCATAACTAAATTAAGAAGTCTTACTTCATTGCGACGAAAACCATTTTCTTTTTTCAAGAGTGATTTATAATTTCGTTACCAACCTGTAATGAGACTCAGCTTGGGCACGTGCGCTTACCAAGCTATCCTTCTCCCTCTCCTAGAACACACGCGATATCATAAATTCAATGGCCAGCGGTATCCTTGAATGCCTTCATTGCTAATTGATCAAATTCACCTCAACATTAAACCGTCTTATTCAATGCAAACTTTCTATTTGCGTTTTCTCTAAAAATTAACCACTAATATCTCTCTAATCGTTTATGCGATTCAACCACAAATTGCAGTATTCAATGACATCTTGTGACACATTTGTTATTAATAAAACCATACTTGCTTAATCATTTATAATTATTTAAAACTACATTCTAATAAAAAAATGTTCTTTCACAAGAGAATTATTTGTTGAAATGCGTATTTTTGGACAATATCTAAATAGTAATTCTATAAGACTATCGTCTTAAAATTAATTGGCTTAAAAAACTTAAGGACTTAAAGAGGCTAGGGAAACGCTAATTAGATTGTGATGATGGTTCGCGACTCACCGATATTATATTCCGGCGCAGACCGTCGCGGTCTCGCTGCACCTGACCGATCGTCGAAGGTTGTCCTCGGTACACTCGTTGCTGCCGATCATTCTCAATCTCTGAGGCGGGACCATACTCATCTTCATGGTAATTCGTTCTCGAATGTTGTCGTTGTCTGAATTGCCTCTCGGTGATCTGTGAGACTGGCGGCGATGCAGTTGTAATCGTAATCGGCTGTCTCTGAATCGGTCGTTGTTGTTGCTGCTGTTGCTGCTGATCTCGTAACTGTTGCTGCTGCTGCTGCTGCCGTTGCTGCTGTTGCTGTTCCTGCAGCGTTTCGAGTTTCGCGGATCTACGATCGTGACAGTTAGATTTTAAGAACATCGCTAACGATGGCGAGGATAAAATTGATTTCTTTTCTTTAGAAAAACAAGTTGAGCGCTAAAGCTCAACGAGAGTTCTTCTTTGTCTAAATATTTAATAATGTCTATTCAACATGAATTGCACGTAACGCTAATGCTGGCAATTGCATATAAATATGTGGTAAGCGAGTGGATCTACATTTCCGTAGAAATAACACGAGAGAGGATAGTAAATATACCCAGTCGAGGAAGAAATGATCAGAATTTCAAGTATCTACTTTCGTTTCCACGCCGTTTAGAACGGTAAAATGCGGATTCTCCCGCTAAAAATTCTCGTGGAAACGTCGCAAATCGCCAATTATATGTAATCGCACAGCTGTCTTCCTGCGTTCGGAAGCTTCACTCTAGTGCGCTAACATATCATTCGCTTTTATTGTATTCATCGAATAAAGATAGAATAACGCATTAGCGTACCAAGTGAAGTTTCTGAATTGCCCTCCTAGTTTTTAAACGGCAAAGACACTCGAAATTCGAGACGAAGCGTGCAGTTGAGAAACTCTTTCCCGATTGCTCGTACACAATACAATTAATGAGTATCCAGCCTGCGCGTTGCCCAACTTTGGTTTTATGTAACGAGAGACCCAGTTGTCATTCTTGCTCGAAAAGATTCAATCTCGCATACAAATACGTACACGTTTTTATTTACACATGTAACAAACGAGACAAATTAATGAATTCTAACACCTCATTGACCCATTTTGCTTTTCTTGCACTTTTACCTGCGCAAAAGTAACAAGAATGTTGAACCTGTCTCATTATATACTTTTTTCAATTTTCATATATGTTTAATAATAACGATAAATAACGGTGAGTAAAAACTCCGCAATATTATTTTCTGGAATATAATGCGATTGCTCAGATAGCGGCATTTATTTTTATTGTTAGGCAATAAATTTTAAACTAGAGTAATTTTGTTGGAAAATAATAATAATAAGAAACGAAAGTGAATCCATGAGAATTTACAAGCGGAACGAAATGATCTGTAATAAGCTTGTCGTTCAAACGTATTTTATTCGTTATTTTATTTACAGCGTAATACTGTCAATATCTCTCTTCGTCCACGTCGAGTCGAGAGCGAGAATTTGCATTCGAGGATTGGATACGAGATACTTATTCGACGTGTCTGCAATCGAGAAAATGCAATCGCGAGGTTGTTCTATCGAAACTAATGATTGAAATTCTCCCCCGCGTGCCTTCCAATCCAGCTTTAATCGACCGAGATCTAGCGCTGTTTCTCTTTCTTTTCACTCTCACTCTCGCCTTTTTCTCCCATCGACTGTCGCGAGCGTGGGTGAGGCTCGCGAACGCGCCTGTGTGCCTGCGGACACACCATTGTTTTGTAATCGCCTCGACTAACTAAATCTCATATGTGCAATGTTACTATTCATATCATTTTTGTAGCGAGATACACTTTGCAAAAAAGCACTTTGCATACGTTTTTACATTTCCATATTGAGTGGCGCGTAAGCCACAAGGGAATGCAAAAATAATGCCAGTAGATTCTAAAGACAATCTCATAGTAAAAAGATTATATTAAGTGCAAGTTTAATAATTAATGACATACACGATTAAAAATTGCGCTGCGGAAATATTTTCTAAGATATTTCGTCGGATGAGATATCGAAATAACTCACCTCTCCAGCAGAGGATCCTCCTCGACCTCCTTGTTGGATGAATCTCCTTCCGGGCAGCCTACATTTCGCGGCCAGTCGCACGTCTGCAAGTCGTGGCTGGGGAAAGAAGGTAAACGATTCGGATTTCTCAGTATCGGATCGTTATCGTTCATTAGCTACTTACAGTCACGGCCTTACCGGCGATCACGCGAGTTCTCGCGCCCGTCGAGTCATTAAAATTACATTTGCACTACGCGAGACGTATCATTTCCTATTTCGCTTACTTTACATTACGTTCCTTTATACACAACTCGACATTTTTCCCTCGGTTACGCGAAAATTATCCTACACGGTTCTCTTCCGCTACTTACGCGTCACGCTAATTAAGACTCATTTACTCGTCACAAGTAAATGTATACACGACGTGTACGACGTAAAGTGCAAAGCTTTTATTTTCGAATTAACGGGAATATTCTTAGGGTCTTCTGCAATATAAGTAATATTTAAATAGCATTATGACATCTAAGAATTATTAAGGCACTTCTGAGAAAACCTGACTCCTCGATCCAATCACCCGTTAGACTTATTGCACGTGCAACGAGACAAAATCGTAATTAAGTGGTAAAATGTCCAAACGATTCATGCGACTCGAGAACGACCGTTTCCTGAGAATTCCAGACAGACCCGTTTATCATCGAGAACCGCGTTTGGCGCGTCGCTCGTGGAACCACCGTCTCGATCTTACCCGTACTTGGACATCGCGTTACCATTAGGCACCTTGATACTTAGCTGTATCAACCGGCTTCTGCGCGGCAAACTCGTTCGCGCTCGGTTGTATCGGGCGAGGTGTGGCTGATCGATTTTTTTCTTTTCTCCAGGGTTACGCGTACGACCCCCTTTTACCGTGCAAATCCAAACGACGGGTTGAAAGTAATCCAATCGCGTTGGTCGATGTTCTCAAATCATTCGCAAGATGTAAGAGCTAGAGATGATGGTTCTTACGAGATACATGATCGCGTTATGTCTAACTCACAGTTTAAACGCTTCGCTCTATCATTTCAAATTCTATTCTTAGGAGATACCCCAAAGAATATATTTTCCGCGGTGCATCGAATTTTCGATCGGCACTCGCGCACTCGCGGGAAAGTGCGATTTCATTCGCGCGGCAACGCGAAATCTCTCACGAATCTCGTAATGCAATGCTGGGAGCGCGGGACGGGTCGCGCGCATCCGGCCCCCTCACGTACGCCCGCTCGACAATTGCACGCGTACTCCCGATTCGGCGCATCCATTATTACGTCGTTCGCCTAATTTCACATCGCTGCGACCATATTAGCCGATCGGTCGTCAGAGGCACGGAATCGTTTCCACGATGGTTTTTTTCCTCTCTTTTCTCTCCGAGAGTCCGCCTCGCCGCTCCGCGACGGTGATCACGAACGCGGTCGTCGACCCTCGCGCGCGATTATGCGCCTACCGGCAGAAACTCCGGTAACGAGCAGAAGAATTCCTCACGTCCGACCATCTTTCATTATCTCGCACGTAATCTTAGAACTCGCGAACGCTTGCACGCGGGATTTTTAATGACCCGACGTTAAACGTTAACATCGGTGCCATAGTGTTTCGCGACGAGATATCAGGGAACAATACTTCTTCTAGAATCGTAGATTTTCAAAGGAACAAAGGTGTTCGAAGTGTTCTCCACGCGAAATTAATTTATTAATTTAAAAATTAATTCGGAAAAACGCTCTTTTCGAAATGTCGAGTCGGTGCTTTTTCGTAAGAATTTTGATTTTTCTCTTTTCGTTGTTTTCCTAACGTATTTACGCTTCTAATCTAGCGTACCTATACATAAGGCCTCCTGTACAAGATTCCAGCAGGGCGCCGCCGAAAACGCACACGTAATACTGCGTGCAATCGCGCGGATGAGGGTAGTATCCGAATTCTTCGGGGCACTCAAATTCCAGGACCGCCTCATTTCTGCTGGCTCTCGCGCTTCTCGGAGTGTTCCGTTGGCATCCTGAAACAAAAAGAAATGCGTTTCAATCTAAAATCTGATCCGATCTAATACGTATCCAACCGTTCAATTAGCACGTACTTGATTAATTTAACTTGATTTATCAGTATTGCTAAAGGCCAGCGAGATCTCCTTCTTTTCCCCGAATCGCAATTGAATTATCGCCAGATCAAAATTCGCATCTTAAATCTCTCTAGAGTCCTCTATGCAATACATATCCGAATCAGACATGCGTCTGATCCTATCGAAGCTTATATGGCCTCTTGCATAGTCTATCCGATCCTAGATCTCCGCGGAAATCTTGCGAAATAAAATTTTTATGCAGCCCGTATTGCGAAATGGTAAAACAAAGAAAGACATAGAAACAGTGCGGATTAATGGGCCTCGTACGGATATGTAAAACCAACGATTGTTATAAGACCGACAAAGATTATTGTTGCTCCTTGCGATTGAATTATCATACAAGATAAATCTTTGTAATTTCGCACAAGACTTGGAATGATTTGATTTTTAATAAAATCTATTTGTCTCTTCATTTTAATGCATTTTTTAAATAAAATTATCTTCCAATGAATTTTTTCGAAGTACGTTACTTCAAAAAATTGATACACGATTAATTAATAAAGCTCAAACTTTAAGTAAATATGCTTTATCCGAACGGTTCTCACGTTTGACTCGTACACTAACTCGAAAGTTCATACCTTTTTCAGAATTAAATCCGTTATGCATTAGCCGATAATTTCACCTGAGAGCTCGATGTAAATGCGGAGTCATTAATTATACGAACAAAGGGGGCGTCAACGCTTGTGTGATGTGAATTATGATTACAATCTATTTATTCCGACGTGGCGTACACAGGGGCGAGTCGATCCGTAAAATGTCGTAAACATTTTCAGCTTCGAACGAGCGTGACATGATTGCCTGCCATATATCATCGCGTACCGTTTGTCGTGTTCGCATGTTGAAACACGAGCGCGATAAATGCAGCGGTGGATTGTGCAATGGAAAAGTAGTCGGATTTTTGATCGACCTTGTGCTCATGTTATATATGACAACGTCCAAACGTTTATCGGACCGCCCTAACTCGAAAGGCTTTAACTGCTCGCTTAGAAAATGCTCTTACAGTCTCGGCGAGGATATCGGTGAAGTAAGGTGGAGATCGTAGAAGACGTAGAAAATGCGTCGCGCGTGAAGAAGCCGCAACAATGCGGAGGCATTAATTTTCCCGAACGCAATGTAGCTACGCAAAACATACGCACGAGGAAAAACGCGAGAGGCGCGCGCGCGCGCGCATCTCGCATCGCCCGGATTTCGCAATCCGAGCCTCTCTCGCAAAAGGAAGTTCGAGCTCGGGGTCTTTCACGACGAAGTTTTCCCTCTGATTATAGAGCCAGGTTGATTAATAAGCGCCCCTGGAAACCGAAATAATTGCACCTTAATGAGAAAACGTGCAACCGTATACCAAAGCATGGACATCGGCGTTGTCGGAAGCGCATTCTCGTATTCCACTTCTCAATCATCGGCGGAAAATGAAAAAAAAAAAGATAAGGAACAAACAAAAAACGAAAATTACCAATGAACCGACGAGGAGGATATTCGTGAAAGCGAGGTGAAACGGCGCTCGAAGATGCGCGCACACGTCCGCGTTTTCTCGACGGGACTTCGGAACCGGGCAGTTGGATTTTTAGTCACGCGACACGAACGCGGGACAAAAGTGCGTTATTATCGTTATTGCTCGACGGTTTTTCGCTTTCCTAGGAGCTACCGATTTGCGCGTGATGCGCGGGTCACGCGTCGGTGCCCCGAAGCATGTCCGCGCGGCTAAGTAGCGCGTTTTGAATGCACGTCTGCTTCCCATACGCACACGAGACCGTTGTGTAATCATCATCACCGGGTACTCTAATGACGAGCATTAATGAATTTGCCTGGATACCAGGCGCGCGAGCGCGTATTATCGTAACGGCGATTAAAATTAGGTAACCGGAGTGGGAAAAATGGGGAGATCGCTTGAACGCTGGGAAGGAGAGATCGAGAATGTTGAGAAGATTGATTTCCAGAGAATGCGACTAATTAAGTGCGCGCGCAATCGCGCGGAATGAGGATGGAATTAATTGTTCCCCTTCCGCACCGTTAATTTACGATGTGACGAATTTTATGCGGTGTAGCGTGAGTTTATGCACTTACGAGTTTTACGAGACTCGAAAACGTATGATAACTATTTGCTTAACTATTGCACTCTCCAATTTAGTTTCTTCTTGCAGGAAAGTACGTCCGTTTACTAAACCGCTCTATACGTAATTTCCTACATATATACGAGAACTTCTTCTACATATGGAGAATGTTTATTATTTAGACTACAAGTGCGTTCGAATAAAATTGCATGAGATATCAGTGCAATTTATACGCTCGCATGTAATTACGCATTTAGCGGAGCAAGACGCGTTGTCTTCCTGGCGGCATTGAAGGTATCGGCAAGCTGAAGTATTCGGTCGCGAAGGTCGCCGGGAAATGTCGGAATGGTGGAAAGAGGCGGATTTGAACGGTATACGAACGTCCTCGACCGCACCGGATGCAGAAGGACGCGTACGCGACGACTGACGTCAGGGGAATCGATTTCAACGCAGAGATCCCGATTCCGTTCTCTCTCCTTCTCTCTTTCTGGCTGTCGTCGACACGGCAGTTGACCTCGAAATCCTTCACTCGTGACCTTGAAAGCGGCCGCGAGGTCGCCGTCCTTGCACGCGGGGTGATCCAAAATCTTACTTTCAACTGCCATCGCAAATCTAATCCCTCTTTGGGACGGTTCCGTTTCGAGAAATGCGATAAAAAATCATAAATATTCAATGTGGCATACTTTTTCATTAATCAATCGTTAATCAGTCGTTGTGTCGACGATATTCATTAACGTTAAAAACTTCTGATATATTACATAACCAATTTAATTTAATGACAGTCATTTGTAAAGTTTCGGATAGATAGACTCTTGTATTAATTTTTACGCCGTCGAGAAGTCGAGAATTTTTCTTGGAACACCTTTCAACTACTTTGTATACGTGTATATCTCGTTACATAAAAAATTCGCACAGTAACGCAATTTTCTATCGCGTCGCTGACATTTGACGGTGGAAGTGGAATTATCCGCGAAATATAATGCAACCAAGTATCTGCGGCCAGCAACATTCTAGTGCGTTGCAGTGCGGCGTATCGTCTGCAAATAATACGTTCTAGGAGTGCGCCTGGCGAATAATGCACCGCGATGCACACAAGAACGTTACACTCGGCATATAAGGAACTAAATGTCAAACAGAAACGCCTCGCATAGACGCGTGTCGACCTAGAAATTCTCAAATGATGCGTCGCGATTGCAAAAGTGACAAGTTCGTTGCAGCCTTTTACGACTGTTAAATATGTATTCAACGACAGCATTGCTCCGTGTTTCACTGAAATCTTTGATCGCTAATTACACGGTTATCTCACGTTTCGCGTTGCGTTGATTGCTAATTATGCCATGTCGCCGTTGTATACGAAACACATTTTCCGCTATACGAGTATGTAATCAATATTACAAAATTAGTATATAATTTGGACTATGTCGTCAAATTTTTTCAAGCAATATTTGAATATATCAAGATACATCTTCCCTATTTTTCAATTTCGTTTTTATTAACATTTTTAAAATTTATTTTTCATTGATTTTCTTGAACTTTACTTTAATTCAGACTCATTTAAGACTCTTTCTCCTTGACATCGAGCTACAAGCAGAACTTTAAAGATAAATATGTTTTTACGATAATGGAGAATAAATGAGTACCGAGGCTCATTATAATGAAAAATTGCAAAACTTTTTTAACGCCTAGCGGCTGTTTCGTAAGAAACTGCGGTTTTCGATGTCGATTTTTGTAAGAGAAAAAGAGAGAGAGAGAAAAAGACTTAAATAATTTTCACACGAATGGGTGCAGGTAGAATGTAGGTGCGAATCATTGATGCGAAATCGTGAAATGCAACTGTACGTTGCAACCCTGTGATAAAGAAATGACAGGCAATCGTTTCACTAAAGAGTCAAATTTCTCTCGCAAGAATTTTTACGCAAGTCATATTGCAGGTAAAATATATTATTTGCTTAATAACTTTTTTGTGGAGAACGTGTGATTCGCTGAAGGAAAGACAGCTCCCGATGAAAAGACGTTGCGAAAATTGATCGGAAACTTCATGTATCTGCACAAGCGATTATTTTACCGCAATGATCCTTATCCGGAACTCCGGGCGGGTCGTAATTTATTAGTGTTTAACATTCGTCGTTTACGCAATGAATGGCACCCGGGGCAATTCACGACCGGAACCGCTGCCATCGAACGGCGCACCAGGAAATCGTTTTGATAACGGTGCGCTCTCCTTATATGCTACTATAAAATCGCCGCCTCGTAATGATCCGTGCGCGATTATACGTCTACTAAGTACGACATGTATGAATATAAACACGGCTTTTTCCGTGGATTTTCCTGAGGCGGCCCAGCGCGATGGAAGTCCGCACGGCGACAGAACGAGACGCGCGAAGAAAAGAAGGACTTCGCGAAGCTGAGAGAAGTGAAAGTCATGCGAACGGAGAGAGAGAAGGAGGCGCACGCGTGAGGGCGAGAGAAATAGAGGCAGGGCGAGAAAGAAAGAGAGAGAAAAAGAGAGAAGGGGACTTCTGACACACGGGATAAAAGAGTCGGCGAGTGAATGAGTGAAAGTGAGCTGGAATACCGAAGCGGTGCTCTGAAACTGGAGCGCCGCTTGCATAATATCGGACAATTTATACAGTTTAAGGCGTTCCGTGTTGCACGGACGCCCGCCCGGCATTGTACGGATATCTCGCGTGAATCAATAAATCGTTGTGTACGTGACGGCGCGACGATAATTCGTAATTATGTCGGAAAATCAATATTCGATATTCGCAGACTTTCGCGGTTTCCGCGAGGCGAACGGTCGACGAGGGCTCTCTGCTACTCGCCGTATTTTATTCCTCGCTTGTAAGAGGCACTCACATTTAATATGATTATACGTAAATTAAATTTTTTGCACTAAAATAACATGTCAGTTCTTTTACCAAAGCCTTACCTTCTAATCTCATAAGCTTTATTAATCGTATCTATAAAATTTTTCATATATCGATGCCACGCTTTTTCTTTTGTTTATTTGTTCGAAAAAGAGAATTAACCGATACCTCAGAAGAGATTTGTACGTTTTGTGCGAGCAATTTAACTCTTTATTCTATTATATAGTCGTCACTTTGCAGTTGCTCGGACCAGTGGAAAGGAGAAAAAATGATCCGTCTGTCTATGGCAAATCAACGATTAGAACGGTCAAACATGGGCAACGCTCGATCTCCATTAACGGTGGCAGTACATATGCTCGGTATCACGTGGGAAGGAGATTAACGGGCACGTGACGGAGAACTCGTGAATCATTTTAAAGATCTTCGTCCCGCGTTATCCGAGGACGCCTCTATTGGACCGTCATCGTACCTGATGATATATTCGACGATCGAACTTATGACCTAAAAAGCACTTATTATCGCATCACCGAACGGAATTATGTGATCTCACAGTTGCCTTTTCATCGTTATACGCACGTGCGCGCACCGCGGTTTTAAGCGCCCATTCCCCATCGCAAAACCGCGCCGGAACGACTTGATTGCTCGTTGCCTAGTCGGGCGGGGCACTCGATTGTAAAGGAGATTTGGTTCACTCCGGAGTCCGGTCACGCGTCCCATTACAGCGGTAAAAATAGGCAATCAGAAATCCGGCGGTTGCCGCAGACCAGCGGCACTTTCCGCCGGTCCTGGTAAAATCTTTCTCGACTCAAAACCTTGAAAAGGATAAAGTCGGCGCTTGCAAAATAAGCGGCGAAAGTCGTCATTAATTAAGCCTCGAATATTTTTCCATGACTGGTTTCTGACTCTTTTCTCTCTCTCGTATATACATACATACTCCTCACTGTACCGACAATTGCATGCTTTCGCAGTTCCATAAAAATACCAGCGGCATTACAATTTGCCTCGCTCCCTTTTTTGTGCGATTAATGAGATTTGTTGGCAGTTATGCGTAGCATAAACGTCTCGATACTTTTTACAAAAACGACATACCTTGGATAATAAGAAACGCGTATATTTCGCTAGAGGAATTCCTAAAGGGATCTGTGAAATATTTATGGCATGACATTATAAGTATCAATTAGAGTAATAGAATCCACAATAGGGATCATAAAATATAAAATGAAACATAAAATAAAATATATTTTTTCCTTATTGAAATAAGCTTCGATAATTCTTTCGAGAATTGTAATAAAATAAGTAAAAATTTATTAAGAAATAAGAATTAAAAATACATGTAACATTTTATTTCATATATTTTAACAGCTTTCAAGTGTTAAAGAATCTCCAAGCATAAATCAAATATTGTTTGGCATTCACGACCATTACAATCGAAACGAGAAATATTACGTAAAATCGCTTGCTAATTCAAGGATTAAATGAGAAGGATTAAAGAAGCGCAATAATGATAAGGAAATTTATGTATCCTGAGTGTATCGATTTTGTGAATTTTTTAGCGCCTACGGACCTAGAAGTTCGTTCAGTCTCGCCGTTCCTGGCTTTAAAACTTTCTTCGCGTGACTTCGACAACCGATTCCTTCTTTAAGTAGAGCATCGAAACGTAACCGCAACTGTAACTAAAATTCCTATCGTTCACGTTTAACGCCAGAAATATTCCGGCAATCTTGGATATAGGATAAATCATGTTCCCCAGACTGTTAATTGGAGAGACAGAGAAAAAAGAAATCTTTTCTAAAAAAAAAAAGATACTTTCTCAAAAGAATATTTAAAGTTTTTTACAGATTAAATTAAATTAAATTAAATATATAAAATCAATCAAAAGACCGATCGGTTGATGTGATTAATTTATCGCCCGCTTGTTTATTGACAATCCCAATAACTTACTGATTTCGAATTTTTCATTTTTCAAGTATGCAAATTTGCGACATACAATAGACGTAATAGATGACAAACAATAATTATTTTTATTTTACGCCCGTAATGAGTGTTAACTGTGACAAGCTAATACTTCACGTATTGTCATATTATTCCGAGGGCAACGTTTCCAATTATCGCCCACATGGCATTGCGTCACGCATTACGTATTCGTCAATTATTATCCGTGGAGATGCATCCCGACGTGTTGGTTTGTTTTCTCTCTCGTTCATGAAAGGTCATTGGGATTTAAAATATCGATAGAAATCGGTGTGTTCCAAATTATGCGTTATATGACATTATTAACTGAGATTGAGATTGCGTTGAGCTCGTCTTAACAACGAGGCGTTATGCAAAATTGTTAATGAAAAACTTATCAGAGACGACAAGACATATTTGGCAAGACATATTTCTGTATAAAACATTTTATATAAAAAAATGACGAAAACAGATACGACAATGTAATTTAATTGGTTGTTTTGGCTTATTTATATGTTGTTGTATGCACGATGACACATCTCTTTATAATATTCATAGAGGTCGATGTACAACAAATCTCGTATTCTTACGGCATCCTACACAGTTCTACTGTTACGCGTTCATATTAGAATACAAATTATTTTAAATTTTATATCTAAAAAGAAAATTATTTCTTTTTACAAAGTACTTACATAGAAATTATTGTAATATTTTTTAATATAAATCAAGATTATAATTCTTTAGTTAATGATTGTTTCAACGTATTTATTTGGTATTTAGTTTGCGAATTTACATCATCTTCCTTATATAGAAGACAGCTCGTGGTTTCCAAAGATGTTTTGTACGGTACTTGTCTTTCGCACACGTTGCGTGTATCAAGATCCTCTCCGCAGGACATCCTGACACTATTTGGGACGCATTCAATGTCTTTGCTTGCATAATCTCCCGATTTTAATCTGCCCCCATCCGAGATGCTCAAGCGACTCTCGAGGAGTACACCTTAACAGATTTCGATACGCAAACGCTCGCAACCAGCGTGACTCGACCTCGTCAGGATTACATCAGCATTCGTATAAATCATTTTCCAGGTCGATTATTGCAGAATCTTTGCGAATATTTCGTAGTACTATACGAAAGGACAGTCGTGAGCATAGACGTTTGATAATGTAACATTGCTTGTATAACGACGTAATATCGATAAAAAAATCGAAGGTTAGATTTCTACACATCGTTAATTAATTATTAATACAAGTGTGATGTGTTAATTAGATAAGAATATTCTAGGTCTAGATAGGACAAATTTCACAATGTAGGACAAAGATCAGAGAGCGGCGAGACCGAGAGATCCTGGTGCGTTATGTCGGCGCCTCCACCGATTGTGAGGCGCGAATGTAAGTGCGTAACGGTACCTGGACGCAACTGATGGCCTTAAGAAGTGAAAAGACACCCGACCGGTGAAAGAGAGAATTTAGCGAGACTCTTGGACACGGTGACGCGGTTGGATGAGCCGCGACTTCACGGTATCTTCACGATCGACGAGGTCGTGATATAAGGCTTCAATCTCTCGAAGAAAGCTGAAGGAAATGCATAGGCGCGGAAATGCGATTGAAGGACTTCGTGAAATTACGATTAGCCTAATTGCAAACTGTATAATATACTTCATGGGCGAGCAGCAAAAAAAAAACTGAAATAATCATTAATGAGATTTGGTTTTATTTTCTGAATTTTTCTTGACGCATTATTTCTGTAATAGAATACAAGATTATGTGATTGAAATTATTATCGGTTTTGTAAAAATAGAAAACATGATCAAGAGCGAAAGGATACCAGTTTGTCACGTCAAACATGCAATACCAACATATAATACCTGTTATTTCTAGAACTCGTAAATGCTTATCTTCTCATTTCAAATGTCTTCATCGCGTTGAATTAAAATGTTCGTGTAATACAACGTATACGAGATTAAATCGTTGAGAATTAAATGAGTTTTTTGCATCGAGTCTCGAAGGGTCGAGCAGCTCCAGCATCGAAATTATAGGCGATAACCTCCGGCGCTGAAATCGCCGGCATTGAAATCCCCGGACGCGGCGCGGGCGTGTTAAGATCAGCATTGAGGTTGCCGGCGTTGAAATCCGCGGTATTGTAATCGCTAGCATTCAAGTCTTACGAACATTGTAATCGCCGGCGCCGTAACAATCGGCAATGGACGAGGAAGGTTGTGCAATGTAATATCAAATTCATATTTTATTCGAGAAAAAACACGATTTGATACGATATGGTACGATAGGTTTAGGGCGATCCCACCATACCGTGAGCCAGAAATCGTATTCTCTTGTACTTATAAGAATCTAAATATAATGGCGAGATTGCTACAAGCAAAGTGGTATTATCATGGTGAAATATGACTTCGTATGACGTGTTCGCCGTGTCGGATGTGCGACAGGCGAAACGTGAGAGCGAGCCTCGCCTCGTCCTGCGAGATTAAAGGTGCGCAAAAGTGCTCCGAAATGCCAAAGTTTACGTCTAACTTGCGCGCCAAACCGTTATCCACAATGCAATGGACTAATTAATGCACCGTTATATGAAATCAGAATGTGCGAGTATGATCCGATGCATCCACGTTCACCCGACGGAGAATTCCGTGGGATAGGATTCCCCGTTCCATTTGCCCTTTCGGTCTGACTAATCGCTGGATTCATGAGAAAGACGCGCGGGAAGGAAAGAAAGGGAGCGACGGTGAGAGATGATTTTTTTTTGTAGAAATCTAAACGTTAGGAGCACTGAAACTTTGCGTAACTTGTTTCTGAGAATGAAATGTGGACACGCGAAGCTTCTGACTTTTCCAATAATGACAAAAAAGAAGAATTTAATTACAGGCCTGAATTAAACCTTCCATTGTTCTATCTTTTTTGTTAGGTCTAGAATCAGCTATGGTCCGTTCCGCGAATCGATATTAACCCGAGCACAGAGGGGTTAATAGGGTTAATAGGAAAAAGAGAGGAAGAGAGAGAGAAAGAGAAAAGGAGAGGAAGACAACTATTCGCGAGATTACTTCCATCTTTAGTTATATGCAACAGTGAACGCCCTGATATTCTGCACCCCGCGGATCAGCTGGGGAACACCCACTCACGATCGACCAGGTCTTTGAAGATTACTAAAGACAGCTCGCGACCTGCCTGGCATTCATTTCTCGATCCCACGATCCTCTCCGCGTATACGTAAGAGAGGGCTTCTCGTTAAATCCAAGATGAAAATATCAGAAAGCACAAGCGCGCGTGCTCCGCCTGGGATAATATCCACGGGATAGTATCGATTATCTCTCTGTGGATGGATCCTTAAGGATGTACCATCTTTAACCCCGCGAACTCTCGCGTGATCGAGCGGAAAACGACTCGGGAAAGTAACGAGGTTCGTTAACGCTAATTAAAGGGTCCGGAACTGCGGTAATATTTTTTTTTAATATCGAAATTCTCTCGCTGGAAAGTTCCGTTATTTGTCATTTCAGAGAGAGATATGTTAATTACTCCGCATAATCTTATGATCGCTAGTGTATAAAGCTCTATACGGAAATGTATAGAACTATTCGCGAAAGTAACGGACTATTACGTGATTAGCCATAAATATCGTGTTTTCAACTATTTTGTCAGAGATACAAAGAGAATCAATGGAATTGATTTAAAAAAATCATACTTTGTTTGAAATAAAATAGAATAATAAATAATATAGTTATATAACGCCGTATAGTTTTATCAATTAATTTATCAATAGTAGTATAACAATGTAGTTTCTGTTCAATTTTTTCAAAATTATTTGGTAAGTTTTTATTTTTCGTTACACGATTACACTGCGGCGTTACATTCTCAATAGAAAGTTGCATTGCGATATACGCAGAGAGGCTAATTTGATCCGAAAGTAATTTCGTAAGATATTATATAATTCTTTAATTAGGTATTCTTGATATACAGTCGCACAGCTATGCTGGGAATGAGAGGATCGATACGACTGAAAAGATCGGACCCGTGGGTAGGGACGTGCATTCTAAATTTGCGAAATGCAGGCCGTGATCGATAATCACCGCGCTATCGGCCGTGAAGGCTATCTATACGGTCGCAGGAGTGTGTGCCAACAACGCATAACCTTTGCTATTTTGCGCGTACGATTGCAAAAGCGCTGGAAAGATACGTAACCGATAAGACCCTGATATCGTTTCAAATTTCACGTAACCATGTATTCCGTGGATTTTTCTTTTAATATGAAGGAATTGAAATATTTTATTAATTACACGTATTTTAGACGTATTTTTAATAATTTTGAGAGAGAGAGAGAGAGAGAGAGAGAGAGAGAGAGAAAAGAGAAAGAGAAATTGCAATAAATTTTTTAACAAACATAAAAGTAAAAGTCCAAGTAGCCTAGATTTTAAAATTTACTCATATAATCAGTATTTATCTTTGCTTTTATTCATGCACAAGTTTAAAGATGGTCAAGTCGTCTCATCTTTCTTAAACGTTTAAAACAAAATGATTTCGATATCGTAATTATAATATTTGAATAAAGCAATCTTGAAAGCAAAATATCTCTGTGCAACCGGGTAGGATAATTTTAGACTTCTAAATTGAACAAGTGTTACGCGTCAACGCGATAGGCTTACGCCACGTTAAACATCCAAGTGGTTCAAGATACCACATGGATAAGCCACGGTTAAAGAGGAGGAGAGGAGACAGACGAAAAAAAATTTATCGTGGCGATACCTTCTCGCGGTAAATTGACCGCGAGCAGCGATAGGATTGGAATTGCAGCGTGAAGGTTACGCGTTCTTGGGGGGTGTGAACGAGCGATGTATAACCTTTGCTGTCGTTTGTAGCTGGACGTTTGCTTTAGAAAGGCACGATATTAAATTCATGCATAGAGAACCGAGTGATCTTGCGATTTGCTCTCGAGACGATCTCGAACATGCGATCTCATAGGGAGATAGGAAGGACGAATCGGAGCAACCTCTCGGATTTTCTGTGTCGAGTTTGCGGGGGAAGCATAAATTATATAGTTTATATGCAAACAAAACGGACAGCGCAAAAAATATAGAAACAAACGAATCAGATCACCATAATCTCTTTACTTCGTCTCTATTGCGCTATAAAAATTCCTCGTTGGTGGAAGATTAAGTCCGTGAATAGCGATCGACCGTGAAGGCTACGCAAAGGGGTGTGTACCAATCATGAGTGTAACCTTTTAACGACTCCCTTGCACGTGGAGAGGTGTGGTAATCGCGTGCACTAGATTATCTCCTATCAAATTACTTCTTATTTACATTTCTTTTTTTATTCTCTCGACAAATTTGAAAACAAATTTTCTTTGATAAAAACTCTCAAATTTTTAATTATAAGCAATTGAGAAAAAGGATTTCTCGAGAGCTAAATGTGCTACTAGCAAATAGTAAAATCTCGTTTACATTTTATAATTTTGTGTGGATTTTACTTTGATAGGTTAAGGAAATTATAAATAAATATATATAGAAAAGTATTCTTTATACAATATGTGTATATAATATATGTGCGATTCATATAATAAACGAATATTTATTATTTATTTTAACTGTGAAAAAACCGACTTCAAATTGAAGGAAGGACTTATCGATAAAAACTCGATAAGTCTGGAAGACTCTATACATGGCTGATAGAGCGGACAGTAGTATACAAGAATGGCGTGGTCGGTAGGTGTAAGTAGAAACAAGAGGTGGTGCTCAGACACAATGGAGCGGGCTGGGGCAACCGAGTTCTCGTTGCGTCACATCACGACCTAGGCAGCTTTCCTTCTCTTTTCTGCTCATGAATCGTGATGAGCGGTTGATACTAGACAGACGAATTAGGAAACTTGGCGTGACAAATACGTAACAAAACAAGAAATGTAAAAATTTATTTATGTTATAACATAAACAGCTTATAAACTAAAGATCATTTGATTTTTCTGAACTTTGATATTTTCGCAGAATTCCCTTGCAACAACTATTTTAATTTCTTTCGTCTAATTAAACTTCCAATTAGGACTGATGTAAATTATAGCTTGTCCAAAGTTACCGCCAGAGATATGTACGTTAGAGTCAAGAAGATGTAAACGCAAGTTAAAACGCTAATTTTATTTCTTTTTAGTAGAACTATAATTTATTATTAATTGGCAAAGTTTATGTTTGAAGTGTGAGGCTGAAGCGACAAGTTTCGAAAGACATTTTACAACATAGATCCTAAGCCATTGTTAGAAACCATCTTCGAATAAATCTCAGGTAATTTGGGTTCACTTACTTCTGTGCACAGCCGATTATTATAATATATCTACAATCGCTCTTGCGTCCTGCTTCTTTTTCTAGTCGTGGGAAGGGTATAATTTGCGCCGAGAGTTAGCCGATAATGAACAAGACGTGCACCGCGATTGCGAGTTCTGACAGTTGAAACGGCAGCGTGGGCCGCCCTGAGTAATTCCGCCCTTCTTGATCCGGATATAGCCAAACGTGACCGTTGATACGGGGCGAGAGGGAGGACGGGGAGAGCGTTTCGTCACGAAGCCAGGAGTCGCTCCTTGTGGAAAATTTTCAAATGAAAGCGGAGAACGGGATTTCCGATCGTGAACGCCGCCCTCGTGCCTTGCGATTGCGAGCATGACTGTTCCCGCTTCGAACAAAAGGTCACTGTTAAAACAATGATAATCGCACTTTCGACGGTTGCCCGACTGTTGTAAATGATACCGCGAGACGTCTGCGTCAACGAGGTTTCTCATGGAGAATTCTAACAGAAGAACGCGCGCGTGACTCCTCGTTTGTAAAGATCACGTTGGCGTGATCATAGTCTTTGTATCGTGTACGTGATAAATATATATAATCAATTAAGAAAGAAATTGAGGGATGTTCGCACCGCGTCATAATGTAAAATCGCGATTGATATTATGTTAATCTCGAGGTTCGATAATTAGTGTCCTCCACCGCTTCCGAAGGACGTCGATACGATCCATCGTGCAATCGTGTTTACGTATGTCGTTTGTGCGTCGTTAAACAGCATTCGATGTCTCCATTATATTGTATTATAATATGAGATTTGTGCGTATGTGTGCTTCAAAGAACATATCATCTCGATCGAAACCTTCAAATCCGCTGGTTTGGCGCGATCCCCCCTCATTTCTCCGGCAAATTTCAATATCTCCATGCATCTCGAAACGTACGATAGCGCGAAGTGTGCGCGCAAAGTGTGAAGGCTACGAGGGGGCGTGTGGCAATCGGAGCTCCGTTATTCTCGGTGGGGTAACGAGCGCCAATACGACGCCACGGGAATAGAAACGTGGATATATATTCATATACACGTGTGAATACGTATGTATGCGCGTGTGGGCCGTATGACACGCTGTCCAACGCGTAAGTGTCTCGTTGGAGCGGATTTCGTTCTCCGTCCCTACCGTGACGGAGTCGCTCCTCGTTGCGGGACAACGTTGGAAAAGCAGCGTAGCCACGTAATCACTCGACGCATATATATATATATATATACACACATACGCACAATTGCACAGTGTACAGTCGTACGGTGTACAAATCGCGATGCATTGCTCGGCCGTGCGGCGAGCGCTTGTATAAACGAGGCGCGAGAGAGTTCTTACATCTCTCCGCGTACCTCTCCCCACCGAACGTGCGAATAAACCGACCGGACAAGCTGGAAAGCCTGGCTCTCGATATTTCGTCGACACGCTCGCAACACGGGCAGCCTTGCCTCGTGGTGTCAACAGAAAGTAACGAGCTCGTAGCGAGCAGCCGCTCGGTGAAATTGTTCCCTCGCGTAAAAAGCAGTGCAGCGGCGCTATAATGGGGCAGCCGCTGCTTCATATACTTCGTCTCGATGTGGATTAAGAAACGTAGATAGAGACAGTTGTACACGATAGAGATGATTGATTTTCCGGAACCACCGAATGTTCAGTTACACGCACATACACACGTAGTTATATACAAAAATAATTGGCTTAAAAAAATAGTATTTTTTAATTGATTTAAGAAAGAATCAGTTTCATAATTCTTATCAAAGTCTTCTCATAAAATCCGTAGAGCTTCATATTCAACATAAAATCATTTGTAGGCACATCTGAATAGTAATTAAATGTACAATATAAATATGGTATCTAATAATGCATTTATAGGACAATAATAATCCAGGAAACAATATATGAGCGAGACTTTTATTCGAGACTTTCGCAAGAAAACGGCTGTACGTTTCCTTCTTTTCTGCGACACCGTGCGACAGGGATATTAATAGCCATTTTTAATATTAAATGCAAGACAATGCTTAATTTAAAGTTTCGCAAGGGCCGCTTGCGACAGCCTTCGCCTCCATTTTCTACAAACCCCGTATCCTTAATCGCGTTCCGCCGCGCCACGTCGCGCCGCATGAAAGACACGATTCGCTAACCGACGACGGCGCGAAAGGAGCAAATTGTATTTTAATAATTATCAGCGTGAAGGACGTTCGTAAGTACACACGAGGGGGAACGAGCGCTCGTTCCTCCCTCTCGATCCCTCACCCCTAGAAAGGTTACGCGCGCTCTCGCACGTAACACGGACACGCGGATTACGCAAGTGACGCGTGTGCGTTAACCGGCGCGCGGCTGTCCCAGACGGAGAACGCTGGTCAGATCGGCGCGCGTATCGATGGCTGATCGTTAATTTCCGAGAGGCAGCCCCGGCTACGCCCGGCATTCTTTGTCGTTTCGCAGCGGACCTAATTGAAACCGGACTCCTCCTCCCGATTTCTCTTGTCCACGGGTCCAACGTGTTACACTGTATCGGATCGATCGTCGGAGCGCACGACGGAATTTTCGTTTCTCGCGCGAAATTGCGCAAGCCGTTCCTTCCGCTGCTCCCTTTTCCTTTGTCCCGACGCGGCATACGCAAAAATTCGGGGGCGTTCGTTTTTTGATACTCGAGACGACGAGAAAATCCGATATCACGCAACTCGACCAGCGCGAATCGCCAGAGACTCGGGAGAATTAATTCAATTTCTACTTTTTCTTTTTTTTCACGGTGCGGATCCGCCGCTCTCGTATCTGTTTCTTGCATTTTTTTCACGATCGAATAAGACAGAATATTAAGTCTTATAATTTTATATACCCAAAATACAAACATTTTTTATTACAAAATATCATGAAGTTTTATATTTTATTCTTTCGTTCGATAAACATTTCTTTACTTTTAAAAATACATTTTTTGCGCGTTAAGGATATAAAGGACTTTTTAAACATTCCTGAAACTTCTTAATAAAAAAACTCTGTTCAATATATTGTATCAAATAAGCTTGCTTTATCCAATAATTTGAAATTATATTTTTCAATCGATCTTAGTGTTCAATTGATTCAGTGCTCGATCTTGAAATTAACAGAGCATGTCACGGACGAAGACAGATGCAAGGGGAAAGCGGATAGAACGAATGTATCAAGACGTATCGATGTCGCAATGTCTCTGAATTTTGTACAAATATTCATCTATCACGTACATACTATTGCGCGACAGTTCGCTTTCACTATCGAGACTTATCGAAACTTTCATTCTCTATCGCGAACATGCATCAGAAGCTCCTATTTTTATTCGTCTTTTTTTTTATCTACGCATTAAAAGAGATATTTTATTGTACATGTGTTGTGGAAATTTTTCGACAGTTTCGATACAACTGGCGATATTATCTCGTAGTTTTAAAATTTCTATTAGCTTCTCAAGAAAGTATTTCCGGTTTCTCTCCTTTACGGTTGCATTAATTAGTATTAATTAATAATTCTTTAAATGATCAAATGCGGATTATCGAACGTTTTCCGTACAATTCGCAAAGCGTACAATTTTATTTCCGTTATCCCGCCATCGGCTAGTAAAGATTCTCATTGGCTCCCCGTAGGTCGCTTTTCCTCATCGTCCCGCTCCATTTAGTCCGACTATGTGTCTAAATATGCGTCATCGCGTTTCACGCGTTTTGGAGCCACTCAAGAGGGAAAGTATATCGTAAGGCCCGTTTCTTATTTTGATTTCGAAAGTTCGCCACGAAGGTTACCCAACCCGTTTAATAGTCGGCTTTTCTTCGCACCGCAAAGAACAGCTTACGCGCCTCTTTCGACAAGTAAACTGAAAGGAAAAGACGTCAACTTTGTGGGAAAGAAAGAGGATAATTATTTATCAAAACTGTAACTGTGGAAAACGACTCTATTTTTATGAAATGTTAATGGAGACGGTTTCGTCGCAAATTTTTCGCAGGGAAGATTTCTTTCTTCTCTAGCAGGACTTTTTTCAGAGAATTCCCGAGCATATCCAGAGAAAAAGGTTGGACACTTGAAGAAGAAAGTTACGATTGTGCCGAATATCGCGGCAGGATCCAGGATTATGTAAGGAGTCAGGAGTTGCGAAATTCACTGGACGATACTCGCACTTGTCATGTCACTTTACGGCGCACCGCACGTTAAATCGCTCGCCTCCGTGATTGGGTTTATTATTTACTCGAGATTGGAAACGTCGTAAGATAATCGGTCGTATTAATCGTATGCGGCGTAAATAAGTTGCGTAACGCCGCGGCAATAATTAGCGGAAAAGCTCGCCGATCTTACGTCGCGTGCGCGATGCAATCGTGAACGCGGAGCCTGGAAGCCTCATGGGCGAGCTATCACTTACATCCACGTAAAATCTATCCCGCCTATACATTTTCGCGAAGGAGGAACTCATTTCGTGAAAACGCGGCGCATTTTGATCGAGTATCTCACTCAAGTGCTCACTTTACCAACTTTCTCTCTGCATCGCAGGATAATGCGCTATATTTTCAATATGGATGCAATCTCGATCGTATTAAAGCTCGACCCGGTCGTAATTTCGATGCCATCGGGGGATATTCGTGCGATCGTTTTCCTACATTCCTATTTACGCTCGAGCACGATTGGAAACTAGAATCTAGTTAAGGAGCAAGCGCCTGGAAAAAAATAAAAACCTCCGAGGAATCGCTCACGTCTCAGATCGAAAACGCAAAGTCTAATAAACAAGGATCCTCTTATCATATTCGAATGCGTAATTTCTCCTCGTTATGACACGTCCTCTTTTTAAAACGACCGGCTCAATTATGTTACACGGGATCCCTTTTCGGTCGACTTGACAGGAGAAATGTCCCAATTACGCAACAATATCGTTCCGGTCGGCGGCGAGACCGACGGACGGATCGGAATCGCGATCGCGAACACGGGAACGCGAGGGGCTACCGCCTCGTGCCAAATTGATCGCGACCTTCGAACCGTTTACGGCGTTGGAACGAGCTCGGACTCGACGAGCTGAAAATCGTGACCGTATTTCTGCAGCGGTCCCGTCCACTTTCAATTGCGTTACGTGTCGCGATACTTTCGAGCGCGTACGATTTCGATCGCGCTAGCCCGAAAGCGCATTATCGTAAAGACCGTTACGAGTCTTTGCTAGGCGTCATTGGCATTGCGAGTTTTGTAAAACTCCCCCCACTCGTAACACGCAATTCCGGGTTCCTCGCACGACACGAAATATCCCGTGAGACAAAACGTTCATTTTCTTCGTCGTTCTGTCACAACACAGGTAGTCGTCTTGGTTATGCTAGCTACGATTGTGCCGTAACTTTCGCAGCATTAAACAATGGATCATGTGAACAAAATAAGTTCAATGCTTGTACTGTATCGAGTTTTGAAAGATACAAATAATTATGATACTTATTCGAATGTTTAAGAAGCATGGAGGGAAAATGTAATTTTCTGCAATTTTTTTTAGATAAAGGTATGGTATCATACTCTCGGAAAAGCATTTGATATGGTATTCTAAAAGTTTGATTCTTACGTTTTTAAATAATTTTTTTTCTTATGTTTTTAAAGTATAAAATGTGTAACAATAACGACGTGTAAAAATAACTAATGTAAATGTCAGAAAATAAACACAAAGTTATGTATCTAAATGAAGGACGTAAGAGGTTCAACATATTTTTGAGATAAAAAATAAGAGATTAAAGAATAAGAGAAGCATCTTATAGAATACATTACCAAGTTTAAGGTCAATTATCTCCTTCGAGATTGTGCGCTGTTCGTATTTTTCCACGTACATTCGCATTACTCCCTGAGGGATCTCTGCACAAAGTACAGCCCCCCCGGGGCGTCGGTACACGATCTACAAGGGTAAGGATCGATAAGACGTCGCCGCAAACACGCTCGGTCACTGTTCGTCCGCGTTAACACTTCGTGAAGAGATACGATCGCGTACGTGTTCCCTCTTTATCTTTCTCGCCAGAACTGATTTAACATACCTCTCGGGATAAAGGGGTCCGGGTCATCTCTAGAGGCCGAGGGCTCGCAATGCCCTTCGCATCCGGCTGACTCTCATTCTATCGTATTCGCCACGCGGGAGTGAAGACGCGAATTTCTCACGATTCGTTCGATAAATTTATAGACGGAAAGACGAGAATGAGGAAATAGAAAATCGAAAAACATAAAAATTTTAAGCGCGTTTTTTATATGAAATTTATATCTATATTGCTAAAAGTGCATGAAAGACCAGTTTTGTACTGAAGTATCTAAAAATTCAGCTGAATATAACATTTGAAAATAATTTTGTTAGATCATCAAAATAATTACGTAAAAAGCTTTGATGACAATGCTACAAAAAGTTTTGACATTTTAGCAATCAATTTGAGCGTCTTATATAATTTTGATGATCCAACTAAATTTATTTTCAGATTTGTATCTAACTAAATTTTTACTTCAGCAAAACCATTCTTTCCAAATACAATTTGAGATAAATAATATATTCATATAATATTTTAATAAGTAAAGAATATAATGAATATCTCGTGTTATTAACTTAAATAACTAAAAAAAATAAGCAAAATATTTTTTCACGCGAATAAAAGTCAATAGTTGCATATGTTACGATCAAACTTACATTCTGACGAAAACGCTACTTGGAGTAATTTATTCTCAAACTCTGCTTGAGCAATCTAACCTACTAATCTACCTTAAACATAATTATTGTAGTTTTGTTCAAGCTACTGCGCATAATAAACTGCAAATGGTTCGATGAACTCCCAACAACTATCATATAAGCATCAGGACACGCGAGAGCTTACATAACTCCTGTTCGTCTTTTCGAGATGACGTGCGCGGCTCAGATGATTACGATATTAAGGATTTATAGGGGAGACTAACAGTCTTAGAAAAGAAAAAATGCGGGACAAATTTGTATGCGTAACGTTTACGTCATCGGATTAAATTAAAAACTTAGTAAAAAGAAGTAACGTAATCCTTCTTTTCGCAAGATGTGCAAGACTATACTTTGTATATATTTCTGGATTTTTAATTTTTAGAATTTCGTTCCTCAAAAATAACTACCATTCAAAGAAGAAAAAGAGAGAAATGCAATATTTATAGAAATTTTCTAACTTTCGATATCCAAGTTCAAAACAGATAGAAGCTACAAATGAAATTCTCAAAGTATGCATCTCTCAAAATTAAATGAAAGTCAAAAGTGGAGGTCTGACTGAGAAGAGTCTTCCAGTCTTTTGACACAACAACGAAGTGCCGTAAGACAAAATAGCACCAATAAAAATACACAAAGTATTATTTTCTCCTGACAATTCGGCGCTCGTTCCCATCTCCGCGCTTCATAGTTTTCGCGCTCTGATTTTATTAAGTCGTAAACGTTATATCACAGTGTCGGCGAGCGTGGCATGCTCGGCGCTCCTTTCGCGTGCACGCAATAGATTCGCACGCACGTATGCCATCAAGCATCGTCTCCTCATTTCTTGTCGCACAGGCCACGAACGAGCGTAAGAATAGCGGTTCGCGGATCACGCTCGTTCGCCGCATTTTACTCTTCTCAAAACGAATATATCTCGCTTCGTGCCTTTTCTCCATCGCCCGAACCGCGCGAGTCAAGCGCTCTCGTGGCACTTAATCAACCCAGTTATCCCAATGAAAATCCCTTTTCCTTTCATCCGCGAAACGAGGCCGCCCGGATAAGAATTGTATCACGAGCGCAACGCGTCGGGAGGGGAAAAAAACAGGTTCGCGCGCACGCGTTTCGTTTTTCTTTTCTTCATTTTTAACGTCCAACGGCGTTGTGCTATTACAGTAGGTTTTCCGTGGGAGTGCGAGCGATCGGTCCCACGGAGCGATCAAGGTTTTGCATTACCGATCGTGAGCCGCTCGAGAAAGGAGCGCAACGTCGGTTGTTTCTCGGTCTCATAATCCTTTTTTATCTCTCTCGTCGCGAAACTATCGATCCCGCGATAAGATCGTAATCTTGGCCCATGAGGGTAAGAAAGTAACGGCTCGTGACGTCGATTTGCCGGAACGTGTGAATCGCGAGCGAGCGCGTGAGAGCTAACGCTGACTTGCGCGATTAAAGTCGCGGAGATCCGATCAATGAACTCTCTATTATACGGTTTGATTGTACTCGGTAAACGTAGAGTGAATCATGGTAATTACGAACGTGAAGGTAAATGTTGCGCGTTGGGGCATTTTTCAACTCGATAAGCGTTACGCGAAATCGTGATACAAATGATAGTTAATTTTATTTTACGGATACCGAGCCGTTTACAAAGTTAAATGAGTGAATAACTGTTGCAAGATAGCAGCGGCAGAACGCGGTTTTGTTTCGATGTTTCCGTGACGTACTCGCAACAAACGTAATGAGAACGTGGGTGGTTCCGGATATACCGTCCGTAACGATCGCGAACGATGGATGGCGAAATAGTTGGGCGTCGCGACTGTATCTGATGCGAAGGTCGTCGGCGTGGTCGATGCGAAAGGGAAAGGGAAAGAAGCGAGCGATGTCTATTGCGCTCAAGCTCTCGCTTATAACGGCCACCGCGTTTCTTGCGACAGGATCGCTTTTTGTACATTATCACGCCCGCTTTTTGCACATTATCATGCCCGTCGAGGTCGCGAGGAGAAGAAATGTAGAGCGGGTGATCGACGAAAAAAAAAGGAGAGCACGAGAATAAAAAAACCAGCTGTGTAAGACCTTATCGAGGCTACGAATCGCAACACCCTGTTACACAATGGCGGAATTGTCGGCGGGCGCACCCACAGGCATCCGGAAACGGGGGTCGATCGCCCAGTTTCGTTTTGTCGGCGAAGGTCGACTGGGCTCAATCTCCTGGGTTCGTCGTCGCCGGTAATTAAAGATTAATTGACGAGGTTGAAGAAAACAGCAAAGAGAATGTGAAATGAGACTGATGGTGAAACATTGAAGATCGATAACATATTTTGAAGGAAAAAGAAACAAGATGATCCAAATTGCGTGATCTAGATATTTCTCTCAATAAATATCGAAGAGAAAGAATTAAATCTCTCGGAGTATCTAGCGATCTTCTCGTTTCAATTAGAACGTTTACGGAGAAAGCGAAGGCCGTTCGAGACGTCGACCTTGATGGCACATTTTTTTTCCCCCTTCGATGCGAAAATAACGCGAAGGAAAGGGGGTCGACACGAGTCCCACGGCTTGAAAAAGAAGCGGGTGAACGTCGATTCGACGGCGCTACAAATACCGCGTGATTTTGGAAACCGGGTTCTTTCGAGCATTCCATTCTACGAAGGAATGCAATAAAAGGAGCGAAGGCGCCAGGAGGCGTCACTCCTATTACACTCCTTTTTTCCTCGCGCGATATTTACAACCGCGCCGAGATAAAATCCCAGTTTCGCGGGGAATTCTGCATTCTTGCGTAAAGATATCTCGCTTAGAATGTTTTTCCTCGATGTTTCTTTTGCAAATGTACCAATAAAATGACGAAATTGAAAGGCCGTTAAATCAGAGCACTAAAGACAATTAAGCAGAAACGGATCGCACTATTCCTCGTTGTACTTGATTGTCTCGAAAACGCGACCTCGTCTCGAAAGCGAATCACCGTCACGATTAATCCAGTCCGATTAGATCGCAGCGGACCTTGAATTTCTCAACGTAGAATAAATCCGACGTGGCGTGGTTCGCCATGGTCGACCAATTAGAATATTATGGCAATTCTCGCTTATGCACCGGAGACAGGTAAGTAAGTGCATAAGCACTTTAATCGCACTATCATTACTCTCGATTGTCTGCGGGAGATGACGACGTGACGCGCCGGTAATAGTTTCTACCACGTCGAGTGCGAAATGTCGTTTTTCAAAGCGTGCTTTCTCTCGTAACACACCGACATTTGCATTGCAGTCACGGATCTCTTGGTGCTCGGCAGCTCCCGAAATACGTGAACAGAGGAGCAAAATAATGAAAAATCTTTCCGTATTTTAACATCTTAAAAACTTGAACTGAAATTTTACTCGTGAAATATATTCTCAGTGAATTGCGTTCTAAAAAAATTAGAACAATTCATAGAAAATTTGGCGATCCACCGAAAGTTTTGCTAAAGAGGTGCCGGTAAAATGTAGGAACATGCATTTCACTATTGACATTTTAAAGTCGAATCCTTCTCACGGAAATCGATTCGACATAATATTCAGATATTACAAATAAACACAGGCAGATGAAATCATGTTTTTAATTATACGGATTTCGCGAGGCGTTCTGTTTCGCAATTATATGAAATCGTTCTTCTCAATACGGATAAAAAGTTCACAAATAACGCGCTACTGTTCGTTTCGGATAATTCATGATTCGTCTTCATCCAGAGATTTCTTAAGCAATACAATCCATTCTGCAACTGGCAATCTCACCAATTACCTCCCGACAACCTTTCGCGTCTGTATTATGCTCTTTCGGATTGAGACGTTTGATTACGCTGCTAATAACCGGCACGCAAAGATCCATTTTCCACCCGCATGACCTAAAAGTGAATTTCGTCAGCGAGATTTTCCATGCTAAAATGGACGATGGAAATCTCCATTTTCAGCATGATTCTTTTCATTTTTAAATATTTCGTACAAGAGCTCCGAAAGTATCGAAGCATTATTAAATTAAGACTTTTCCCGTTGACAACCAGAAACGTTACCGTGGAAAATAATGCCATATAAAACTGTCCGTTCGCCACGACATTCTCGTAATCGTTCACGCGCACGTGCGAAAGTCGCATAAGCCGGATTTCGCTCCAGCTGTTCTCGATGGAGGTGGACTTGGATGCGAGGCAGCCTACGGGAAAGGTGAAACCTCGTTTCTCGGCTGCGTCAATTTCGAGGGCATTACGTTTTGTTTACTCTTCTAACGCATCGATGCCTATCGACGATCGGCTGAGCAATAAATTGTGTTTAATAAATGTTTTTTTAATTAATTCGTATCGGCATAAAATTATATCGTAAGTAATAAAAAAATTAAATATGTCGAGAATCATGATTAATTTGAAATCAGTCTTCTAAAATGTTTAAAAGTTCGTTATTATACGTAAATATACTGAACTAAATTGAAAAATATTAAACTATTAGAAAACGTTGATTTTTCATGTCTAACGCATCTTCAGAAAAAAAGAGACTTAACAATTTGAATATTTGTTTGAAAAGCGATCTTAATATATTTCTATTTATTTTTTACTTATTTTTATATTCGAAACGTCAAGTAGTGTTAAAACTCAAGCTCAAAAAAAACAGAGTTTAATTTCTTTTCATTTTTTTGCTTTAATTCTTTAATTCTAATTTTCTCAAAGTATGGTTTTTAAAATTCGAATGTCATTTCAAAATTAAATGACTCACGCGTAATCCACAATCGATTTCGCATGTGGGAATTAGGTGATGCAATGAGCTGAGGTTGCAAAATTAATTCGATTGATGAAGCGTTATGGAAGAGACGAAGCCCCATTTCTAATTACAGTGTGAACGTGAATCACGTAGTCTTTAAAAATATAATATAATCACGTAATTATATATACCCCATAATTATTATTTATTATGTTATTATTTATTCGCGTGACGTAATGTCTATATTATCAATAAGAGTATGAGAATAAAATTTCAGATCCGGTCAATTTGTCGTCTACATCGAATCACGCGTTGGCATAGCCTCCTTTTCGTTTTCTGTGAGATGCTCGTAGAGTTAGATACTTTAACGTGTGTTTGGCAACCGTAGAAAATAAGCATATGTCATAATTTCGCTTCGGCCGACAGAAATATGCAAAGGAGGTGAAGAGTATCGAAAGAGAGTGTGAAACCTCATTTCTCGATGGTTTTGAGGGCAGTGGGAAACGTGGAGGTACAACTACATTGCTTCTTAATGTAGCATTTTTATTTACAGAGCGCACGCGAAATTAAATATCTTCGGAAATTTCATGCAGTAGTAAAAGAAGAATAACATTGATTTAACTTACAATTATATAAATTCGCTATACAGGGTGCTATATATATATAATTTTCTTTGTTGTAATATAAAACTTATAAAAATCTGCAAAATATACGTTATTTTCAAATCTCTCTGTTACACAAATTTTCTTATCCTATCACTTGAACGTTTTATTATACGAACAGAATACTCTGTTTTCTATTTCAAAACAGACTCATTTTACGCAAATTATATACTTCTTCGCTTCGAAGAACTCGTGATATTAAAAAAATAGGTTGTTTCCAGCGCAAGAAAATGTTATGCAATTAAATATACAAAGAGTTTGCGTAATTAAATAATGCTTCGTTCCTACGCTGACGCTTTCAAAGATCGAAAGCTTGATTCCCAGGTAGATCCTACGTTTAACGGCGCGCAAGATCACGATAGGTATTAAATCATTACGCTGCCGAGGCAAGCGTAGGCGGCGGCCCTTGCTGCAAAAGGATTCCTGACCTACGACACGAGGAGCCTTCGCGAGAATCGTCCGTCGAGGGCAGTAAACTCTCCTCGACAGTAACCCTCCCCAAGCGGGGACTCCGGCTTTTAACGAGAGAACAACTCGCGCATCTCTCTCGCGTCCGTCTAATTTATGGTAAATGAAAACACGGTTGGCGGGTGAGAACATCGGACAAACACGTCCTCGCATGGTGTTCGTGATATGATCTATGTGTTTCCAATTAATTTATATAACAACCGCCTCCTCGTAAGACACGCCGATTTTTTCACAAAAATTTCGCGGCAAAAAGGCGAAACCTGCTTTAATAAAAAAGTTGGAAGGCAACATGCCCACTTCGAATCGATGTTCTTCGATTAAAATGATCTCTTGATCCCCGATAAAAATATTTATTTTTTCTATTAACAAAATTTTCCGATAGGAAAAAATCACAAAAATATTTGTTCTTTCATGTTGAAAAGAAACAAATTCCCCATTTTTTAATGAAGTAAAAACGACCAATTTACGCATTTCTCTTATATTACCAAATTATTTCCGCTCGATTTCATCATACGTTACATATTTTCCATGCATTCAAATCGTAAACGATTCAGCATTTGACGCCAAAAATGTATTCAGCTACATTGATACATACGACGCAGAGAGAGAGAGAGAGAGAGAGAGAGAGTTATTATTTCGCCGGTATATGTAAGAGTCTAGCCGCAGGGCTACGCTCGCGTATCGGACATTGTAAACTTTTAAGGATAACGACCGCGCAACTCGCATTATTACCACATTCGGTATTAACAATTAGCCGTTTCCTAGAGAGTAATGATCGTTCCAAATAGTTTACGATGTAGGCAGGGAAGTATATCGCTTCGGAGCGGTACTTTCGTACGATACCAGTAAAGAACGATTGATTATCTACGTATTCGCAACACGTAATGGGCGTTAATACGTTATCTGTGCGCCATCATTCATTGCCTCACTAAAATTACATACGATGGTCCCCGTAGTGAGCTATAAACAAACCTTTTACTCGTCCCATTAAACACAAAAGTACTACAAAAAGAGAAAAAAAGACAGAGAGATACAAATATACCTTCGTTTCTCATGATCCACACGAAAAAAACGGTTTTGCTAAAAGATCTAAAATTTTAGCTAAATACAGAAAAATAATTTTGTTGAACTATCAAAATAATTATTACAATATTATTAGAACGCTCAAACTAGTTGCTAGAATATCAAAATTTTTTGCAGCATTGCTCATTATTTTTAAGGTTCCAACAAAATTATTTTCAGATCTGTATCCAGCAAAATTTTAAATCCCTCAGCCAAATCGTTCTTTAGATACAGATAAATAAAATCTTATTTAACTGTAACTCGACAATAATATCGCGTAATATGTTCATTAAAGCGCGAAAGAGAAACAATTACAGTTTTGTAATCTTGTGCCGTAGTCTCACGAGATATTAGATCTTTGACGATAACGTTTTGTCTGGAATTTCTTTTTAAAACGTTAAAGGCGCGATCTCAAACGCTCGTGACGATATCGCGATTTTTTAACGAGCGTGAGCGCGCGTCGTTGGATTTTCATGAGCGTGCTCCGCGATTTTATATTTTCTCCTTCTCATACCGCGAATATTTCCCGTCGTCGTCGACGTCGGCGGGGTGGGAAGTGTGGCCAGTCGCCGGCCAAGGATAATGGACGGGCGAGCGGAGGAATCGATATCGGTGCATTGGCTACGGTAAATTCTCTGGGTAATTGCCGGCGGGGCGAAACCCACGGCGGCGGATAGCGCGAGTCGCAGAAGAACATAATGGGCGACGCGTATAGCGCTCACACGCGCGGTAAATCCTCTAATTGCGACGCATGGGGGAAGGCCACCCTAGATGACGATACGTGCGATCGTGCAGGATCCACGCCATAAGAGACACCAGAAATTCAAAAATGACACGGTTAAATACGACAGGAATAGGAATACCGAAGCGGAGTTGGAAATGTCAACTACGTAGACGATATAATTATTTAGAATTTCAATCATCCAATCAGTTTTGTCTATGCTACTTTGTTCCTCGTTAATCTGCAGTTGCTCGAATAAAGCGGAATTTTCTACTAAACTACTTTAAACTTTATTTATACGAAACTTTGAGGTAAAAACTACAAAGTTAAGAAAGACGATTGAGTTACGATTTTTTGATCTGCTGCCTAGCCTTTCGATTTTATGCACCGCATTTGCGGAATAGACCGAGAACATAACAAAGGAGATACCTACCGGCATAATATACGTGCGCACTCCGCGATAAATTCCCCCGGTAATTGCAACGCATGTATACGCGCGTGCGTTTACCGATGGAATCCCCCGGAGAAGGGTTATAATAACCGAGGAGTGCTTTCAGCGACATAAACGAATAAAGATTGGATGAAACGCGCCGCCATGAAGATCCTTATTTTTCCTCGCCGCATATGCCCATTTTCTCAGCATAAAGTACCGATCGGAGCAGGAAAGAAAGAGAAAGAAAAAGAGGGAGAGAAAGGGATCTATAACTTAATTCTGCAGTGCAATCTATTTCTGCGCAATCATCGTATCGTTGCGTCATCGATTTGCCGCAGCTCATCTCTGTGATTACTAATTTAATACACTACTATAATACCTAATAGAGCAGAAAACAACTGAGCAGATAGATAATAGAGCTCTGGCGATTAAATGCAAGAAATTACAAATTTCCGTAACGAATTCCGTAACGAAAACGAGAAGTTAAAACTCGACTTCTTTGTATTCATTTAATCGCCAAAATTCTTTTTTAAATTCAACAGAAATATTAAAATTCTGCGGGGAGGAGACCGAATCTTATATAGAATTAAAATTCTAATTTCAGGGATGCTAATGTGACAAAGGTGAAAACTGTCGGTCTTGAGTTGGGGGATGTTGCGAAATTGTAACTATTTTGTCGCCTGCGAGGGCGTAGATATCAATGAAAGGGAAATATCTTGTCTTACAAATATCACGCTCGTATTCGATAAGCCATGTCCAGCGTCATATTCCTCAGGTTTGACGCTTAGCTCAGGTCCCCTGCGATTGCGGGAACTTGAGATATATATTCGTGCTCGCGGTAAATTTCCTCGGTAATTGCGGTGCGGCGTGGCCGCTTGCGTGGGTGCTGATGGAATTCTGGGCGCAGGGTAATGGGACAGGGCACATTTTCAACGGAGTAAAACTGTAAGAGCGAATGTGTAAAACGAAGAACGTGAAGACTCGCAGAGACACAGGGAACAAATCTCTCCCTCTCGCTTTTTCAAATCTAAATCTTTTTGCACAAAACCGTTGTTAATAATAATTTTCTAATTTTTATTACGTACGAGATTATTAACATAGACAACATTTTGTTATATTATTACAATTCTTTAATTATACAATCACATATTGAAAATGTTAAAATGATATCAAATTGAATATCGTGAACCCGATTTTTCCATCTAAAAAAAGAGTCATAACGATAATCAAATCAAAATTTTTTTTCATCGACCAACATCCATAGAGCTCTTTCTTCTTTTCTTCTTCTTCTTCTTCTTAAAAAGTGACCTCATCTCTGCAATCGAAATCGATACGACCAATAACGTTTCTTTTCCTCCAACTTTTCGATATAAACAATAGTCAAATCAAATGAAACATAAAGAAAACAATATGTAATTACAAAAATAATGTTCAGAAATTTTCGTCAGAAAAAAGTTTCGTCAGAAACTTCCAAAAATTTTTATGTCCGCACTCGACGGCCATTCTGATGCAATTCTCTCTTTCAACTGCACACGGAATGAAAGGTTTTGCTGAAGTATCTAAAAAAAATTTAGCTATATACAGATCTGAAAATAAATTTGTTTGTACCATCAAAATAATTATGTAGAACGTTCAAACTAGTCGCTAGAATGTCAAAATTTTTTGCAGCATTGCTTATTATGCTTGAACATCCTACATAATTATTTTGACAGTCCAACAAAATTATGTTCAGATTTGTATCTAGCTAAATTTTTAGATACTTCAGCAAACCGTTCTTTCCACGTAGAGTGCGCGTTGGAGAACTTAGGTTCTCCAAGAATCTACATTCTCCAAGGGATACGAGTAATCCGCTTATCATTTCCCTCTCTCATTTCGAGCCGCGGAATATTTCCACTTCAGCGTGAACATAGTTGGGAATGTGGAGGTTTTTACGTGTCGACGGGCAAAACGGCCGAGGGTTGCCCGTAATGCAAGGTACATACGCCGCCGGTAAATTCTCCCGATAATTGCGTAGCGGCGCGGGTGCTCTCGGGATCCTGGAGAAAGGATAATAGTCAAGGGAGGTGGTTTTCGAGCGCGGCTACGTGTGTAACGTGTATATATAACCAATGCGAGAGCTCCGAGACGCGGGATTACAAGTCCGCGGGACTCAAGTATCGATTTTATTGCGCCGTGCGATCGTAGTTCCCTGTCGTCGTGACTGCGTCCGAGGACCGATGCCCCGCGTGGGTAATGTTAAAGGACGTAAATTTAACCGATTCGAATAACGGTGATTTATGTTCGTGCGCGTGTAATGGGCGTACGCATTTATGGATCGGTCGATGCGCGTTGCGTAAATTATATCGATTTTATTACTCAGCGAGCTTCTCGAACGGCGAAGTCAAAGCGAGATCTGTCAAAGCTTGGAGAGAGTCGATAATGCGGATCGAAATTGAGCATCGGTCGAAAGCTAACAAAGTGGCGGTACATTTTAATTTAAAGAGCAGCGTTGCAGAATCTCGTAATTTGAAATACCACGTTTTATAACCTTTAAACAGAAGAATCGACCGTGGCTCGAGGATGTTCTCGCGTTGCTTCGCGAGCGGCGCCGTAATTCATGACTTTTAGAAAGGATAACGCGAACACTTCGAGAACGGCTGCGCGCGATCTGCGGAGCCCTTGACGCCGAGATATCCTGACGACGTGTAAATCATGGGGCGTAAACTGCATTCCGGCTGCTAAATTACTTTGCTGATGCGAGCCGACGGTATCGCGAAACGACCCGCCTACGCGCGGAACCGAGTTCGCCTCTTTTGCGTACACGCGTACACCCCCCCCCCCTTTAATGGATATATATAACGCCGTGAAATTGCATCGTATATTTCAGACTATCGAGATGGTTGACAAAAAGATTATTGCAGAATCATTATATAATCTTGTCGCTATACGCCATTAATCCTACGCTGTTTTACGATAAATCTTTTTTAAATATTTATATTTAAATAGAAATACATTAGATATATGTATAGAAAGAGAGAGAGAGAGAGAGAGAGAGAGAGAGACTAAAAAATAAAAATATCTTATTCTTAATACATGAATATGTATGAATTAAATTATGTTATCTAGAATAAATAATTCGCGATTTTGATTAAGTCACATTTAATTAACAGATAGTTGAATGAGGATAAGAATGTTTTTCAATTAATCCAACCGCAAAAACCACGTAATAAATCTAAAAATAAGATAGTGCGGTCATGAAATAACACACAGGTGTCTTGGATATTTCAATCAAAAAGTTACTGACCTTCGTCAAATACTTCATTTTAATATAATTGAGAATGTAAATGAGATGACGTCACAATGCGATATTTGTACAATTCATATTAACGGATAACAAAGTCATCGTTTACGAATACGGTTACGAGAATTCAGCTAGTATTTTAATTAATCGATGCTTTACTACAAGAAGTAAAGCATCTTGGCCTCCGTTATTTAATTTGAATACTCGTTCCGAATTACGTTAACACATGGCCAGACGTGGCTATTTTCATAAGTGTGAGATATCTTCTTTNNAAAAAACAACGAATAACGTGTGAAGGCCGAATTCCAATGTTACGTCGATTTCGTCGCCAGCTTAAGATAGTTCTACTTCTCTATTTCCGCTCTCTCTCGCATATCAATGCGCAAATCAGATCAGAACCGTTCGCGTGAGAGGAAAAGGCTGTCATTATCAGCGTGATTAATTATCAATCCAGCAACGGACTTAAGGCACCCGAAAAAACTGAGGATGTATCTGTGATCTTCGATTAACGTGAACGGGACACCCGAGCGCGCGGCCAATTGCACGGATGTACTCTCGCGAGGAGATCGGAATTTCTTCTTTCTTATTATCTTTCATCTTAACGTGGCGCGATCTCTCGCGACGGCGGATACACGTCTCTCTTGCGAGACGGGTCCCTCTCGTCCCCGCCGTCCGCCGCCGCCTCGCTAACCGATGGGAACAGATTTCTGATTGCGTCCCCTTCCCGTTGCCGACATCGTCGCGCGCCTGCGGTGCACACGGTGCAACCGAGCACCTCCGGGCGGATTTCGCAAAGGGACCATTTCCACGCCGAGCCCGACCGTCGTGTTACCGAAATATAGCAATTCCGTTAAACCATTCTCCTTTGTTCGTATCCACGGCGTCGCGCCCGCTTCGCGATGAAGCCAGATATAGGAGACTGACAGCGTTATGGTCATTTTCGAATTTCGCAAAATCGTGGTTTCGATACTGTCCCACGAGAAGCCCGCGAGCAGCTTCATTCGACTACATTCGTCGGCGGGATCGAGCGGCGTGATTCTCTGAGAACGCACGAGCGAAGATGCAATTGAGGTCTCTGACGATATTCTCAGTAGTTGCCACTTGTAATGTTATTACGTAAACTAAATCGACAGGCATAAGCGGATTTGCTAGCAGGCATACTAATCGGTTGCTTCAAACAACCGTTTTATTTTGAGTGCCTCCTAATTGTAACGTTTATCTCGTAATAAAGTTTATATCTACATAAATAAATAATTGCTAAAACAATCAGAAGTTGTAAATCAACCATCGCATAAGCTGACGCGCACGATTGTTTAATAATTTTGCAATTACTAATTTTAACCCAAAATTTTGTCTGCTTTGCAGCAATCGATCAACCAGCGATTAACTTCTCTTGATTGATCGATTGATATGCTTGATTTATATTTCGCCTTAATAAATCGAGCTTGAGAGCAAGATCTCCCGGTAGCAAAATTTTTCCCCGAATATATCACGAGTTTCCCGAGAAATTCGCCGTTTCGCAAGACTTTTCGACGAAATATTCGCCGGCGCGCTCGACTCCATCCGAGCTCGGCCACTGCCGCGGCGAAGTTTCGCAAATCGGTCGTTTCGCATGCGAAACCGACCTACCGTGCTACCGGATTGCAAAAGGTCTCTCCTCCTTCCCGGACAGTAGGAGACGAACATGCAGAACCGCCCGCGGGAGATTCCTGCAATTGGGAATGTTAAACCGTCACCGCGTCGCGGGAACGTTTCTTCGAGGAAGAAACCCTCTCGCTGATAATTATGTAGACACGTTTAATTGCTCGCATAATACATAAACAAAGCGCATTCGTTCTACACAAGATTCTTCACTCGTATATCGTAAATCTCATAAACGAGATGCTTATGATTCATTTAATCTTACCACTTTTCTTAGACTTGGATGATTACGACGTGATAATAAACTTAAAAATGCATTTATTAAAGCCTTAATTGTAATTGATATTCCATTCGAGTAATATCTTGTCTCTATAAATCTCTATATACAGAGATTTATTTGTTAAACTTGTAGAAAAAAAAATTTATTGGAGAAATTATTTTTTTCAAATGCAGAAGGCACGAATTACAAAAATCACTCGTGCGTAATACTAGCTACGCAGTTGATGCATTCAAATCGAAATTAATTAGTAACAGCTCATTTAAATTAATATTCATTAATTCTACGCTAGATTTCTTACAGAGATTTATCCCCCAGAGTTTTGCCCGAAGTAACGAAACTGTACATTTATCGATCTATTGGAATAACTCGACTTGAAAGACACGCGCCGTGACAGCGCGTGTTTGAAAGAAAAGTGCGCTCGTGCGTTTCGGTGCGCAGCATCGGTCGCCCATGCGGGACATTCCTGTCAATCAGGGATCAGGCGCGACGGAAAGCGAGCTCTTCGAGAACATAGCGCTACCCTCGGGCGCACCCCGGGGGATCGGTGGGTGCGCTAGCTTGATTTCCGCGTGTGCCAGTTATTCAACGGCGCGGACATTACGTAAACTGACATTTTCGCAGCTAATACGAGCGAGCGAGCGAACGAGCATGCGATTCTAGCCCGAGTTACCAACGAGCTGCGATAGCCTTTCCCGCGCCGCGAACCCTCTTGAAAGAAGGAAAAAAGACTCCGTCAATAAATTGTCCTGTCGCGCGAGATCGCGCAATCAATTCTCCGTCTGGTTGATCTGCGATATCCGTTATGCATTATTATTGAGCGAAGCGATCGATTGAAATATCCCATTAACATTTGCAATGTCTTTGATCTTATATAAGAATAGAATTCTTGGAAAATCCGCGTCGAGTAATGTGTTTAATTCTGTGCTCAATCATCGGTGATGTTGGCGTGTATTCGTATTTTGAATATCAAAGATCGTGTAAAAGACAGGCAAAGTGCAATGACATTTGTGTTTTGAGTATTAAAGATCACGCATAAAAGAGAAGCAAAGTATGACACTCAACTTCGGACGTGTAAACGCCATCGCGTTTACATGCGACTTTTAACGCACTCGGCAAAGAGGAGGCGCGCAACGATTAAGGAATCAGGCAAACTACTCACCCACTCTCGACACGACCGCCAGAATCAGCAGCACGCTGCTCACGATTATCATCTTCCCTCGTGGTCGTTGGTCGCTGGCGTAGGAATCACGACGTGACCGGTGATATCGGTCGAAGACAAAAGGGCGACCGCGGCTGTTGTTCTCTTTCCCTCTGCGCGCGGACTCTCACACACCCCGACCGTACCGAAGGGAGGCGAAACCGGCGCGGGGATTTGAAATTTGCTCGAGCGTCCTCGGCGTCTCGGGATCTACCGGACTCGGTTACCCGCGGACTGATCCGCGGATCGATCGTCACTCCGAATCTCCGGTTTTTTTTTCCTTCCTCTTTCTCTTCCCTCCGACGAGCGCGCCGACGAGCGAGCCTACGAGAGCCGCAGCAGCAATGCAGCGCCGTTGTTCAGAGCCGCGAGTGCACCATGGACGTCGCAGAACGTATGCTACGGTCACGAGGAGAGAAAGGTGACTGCTGGTATATACGCGAGGCGTGCACGATACCGCCTGTCTTCATGGCATAGTCACCTTTCTAGTAGAGCGGGTAACAAAGAAGGGAGCCTCGGTGCTATACCCACCACCGCGCATGATGCCCACCACCTCGGTACGGTAGACGTTCGCGATCACCAGGGAGTGGGGACCAGGTGGTGGACGCCGACCGCTCGAGCTTTTCTCGCCATGCCGCGCTGCACTGTTAACCCTGAATCGTTCTCGCTTTCTTACGGCCAAGATGGGAGAGTTAACAAAAGGGATGCACTCCAATTGAAGTGGCGAAGTCAGATTCCTGCACGATTCTTGCCAGAGCGAGTTTTTCAGCAAATAGAATCCTTCCTCGTATAGAATAAAACTGCAAATAGCTGATTAATGAAAGCTAATAATTATTACAATAATCAAATAATTATATTGTTCATAGGAACATCACATTATAATCGACATGAATAAAAAATATTTGTTTCTATATCTCGAAAGATTCAACGTTCCAAAATTCACAAATTAGCAAATTTAAGATCTATAATCGCATCACGGGATTTACTATCGAATAATTGATAAAAATTATTGATTTGAGTTATCTCCAAACAACGTTTTTTTTTTGTACAAAACAGTTTATTTTTTTCCCCATATAAAATGACTAATACTATATCTTATTACCTTACATTATTCTTTTCCGCAATACGATTACATGGAAAATGTTTAACAGATTGGAACCATCGCTTCATCGGATAGAATCAAAATATCTACGGCCACTGCGTAAGACTTTTTTCTTTGTACGAAGAATTACGCTTGCCTTCCGGTGACCGGTAACGATTGAAACATATTTGATTAGGATTGTTCGCCGAGCAATCAAAGGATAGAGATTATCCTACCAGTTTCTATATACATCCAGATACTAATGTACATTTATCAACTGATACAACTCAAGAACAATCGTAAAGTAGACGTACGATCAATCGGAATTAATGACAATACGAAATTCTGGATAACAATAAGAACTTCAATCACCGACCTCGCAGTCGCTTTTGATTCTAACGCATACGTATACCTTCTTAAGTTGCAGAAATATATTATGCATAAAAATTATAGAGCTTCTTCAATATCCCCTTCGTACGATTACGAAACGGACAAGAAAAAAAACATATCACATATACAAATAGCTTTCTGTCTTAAAGACACATGCAGATGCCACATTATTGTACAATCCTTCTAATCGAGGGATTACATGTTATTTCTCTCATCGTGTAACAACATATATCGGTATAAACGACTAGATATTGTTGCGACGCCTTGAAAAGAAAATTTCTCTTTTTTTCTTTCTTTTTCAAGTATGTTCCTGAGAACTCGGCAGTATTCGAATAGATATGCTGAACTGAATAGATATGCTTATCAGATTCGTTAAATCCATTCGTGAATCAACGCGATCGATAGGACGTAATTACGAAGTAAAACAATGCAGCATATGCGATAGTGCACATAAATGCACATAAATAATTGCACAATTGAATAAATTGACAAGATCTTTCCGAATATAAAATTTCAAACATACGAAGTATATCTCATTTTAAAGAGAGAAGAGGAGGGGAAGGAGTTAGTAAGGCGACGCTTAAAATTATATCATATTAAAATTCGATAGCAAATAAAATCGATATCGATGATCGATTAAATCCTAAACATCTTTACAATTGTTTTAAATATAAACAGATCTTGCTTGCACCTCACCTTTAATACAAACTTTCGACTTTCGCGTCATTCCTACCAAAGCACTTGACGAAGTCTGTCCTAACCTTTACGGATTTCTTACGTATTTCGAATCTAAGAAGAATTACATGAAATACATTTATTCAAATAGAAAAACATTCGCAAATCTCTATAATTAAAAATATCAGTTATACGTACAAATGCGATATCTTTTTACTTCTTTTTTTTATTTTTTAATTGCAAGATAAATTGCAGAAAAATTTAATTTTTTCCTCTTTTTTTATCAAATAATTTCAATAATCAATAAAATTCAAATGTCTCTTAAATACTTTTTATGAACAATTATGAAATTATGATTTATATGTACATCAATTAAATGTTGACCCGCAGTTAGTGATAGCTGCGCGAAACATCGTTAAATAGAAACGTTACGACTCTACAATTTGTACAAAATTACTAGCAAATAAACCGCAGGGATATCACCATGCGTCCTTGCTGAATAACGGACTTTGATTTGCTGCCCGACAACACTGATAGCTTAATATGGCGTAGCAAATGCGCAAATCTTCCCTATACATCTATACAAGCACATTCGTACAGCAAAAAGTAACGCAAAATAACGCAAAATAACGCAAAAAATAGTTTTTTTTTTTAGCTATACTTATTGCACTTACTCACACAATTTTTCGGTCTTTCCTTTCTCATTCTCGAAAATTTTGTACATACATATCTTTTCTGACCTCATTTTCATCGATATGCAGAAAAGATAAGTGCACTAAAAGAAATAGATCTAGTATCGCACGCGGAGATTTCGCGTTATTCGGCGCTTGAAAAATTAAATAGTCACGCGCAGTGTGTACAATTCTAATTACTAACTAGTTCAATTTGCCTATATTTCTTGCGCAAATTGCTCACGGAATCTTTGAACAGAACGGGGTCTAAACGCATGTTAGATCGCAACAATGGCATATACCCGAAAACAGCGACAAATGTATTCATGCACGTTTGTCGCTGTATGAAATGATCCGGGTCGTTCCACGGTGATCTAAAATCCAATGATATGCAAGTCAGAAATACGCTAACGATATCGTACATGCTCGATGAAAGCACGATACCTACCTAATTCCAGCTACCGTGGTATCTTTATACAGCTTGCGCTGCGTCACTTTGATGGGCGGCCTTCGAGTTACGTGACTCACTAGGAAATTCATGAGTATATCCTCGCAGTTCTGCGATTGCTCCACGGTTTTATGGAGAGTCGAGCTCAATAACTCGGTATATAGAGTATTATAATAGCGATGATAAAAAGCGGCACCGGTGAGAATGATACTGTAGTCATTTGTCCACTTACTAGTATAACCCCAGGAACGCTACGAACATAAAAGCTAGATTAACCCGATTACGAAACAGACTGGACGGAAGTCATTTAACGCGGGCTGCACAATACCTACCTTTGAGTCATCCCAATAGTGAGACCTTGCCGGATACCCTACTATTCGATCGGGAAATGACCGCCAAACCGTAAAAGCGAAATCAATCTCGTCAGTATTTAGAGTGGCGTCCTCGTCAAGTGACAATATGGCACTAGTTTTGATTAACGGATGAGGATAAAAACGTTGAGATATGCCATCAACCGCGACAACGTGGATTGACGCTTTAATACCTTGCCAACGTGGTTTCCTTGGCACCGGAATGTCCGAGTTCCACATAAGTATTATCTTGAACAAAATAATTGTTGTAATATGTCAAATATCACAAAATTCATAGCAAAGAGAAACAATAATAAATTAGCAATGGATAGACTCACCTTATCTAGGTATTTGCTTTTCGCGAGACTCCTAAGTAAACGATAAAGAACAGCGGTGGATCCCAATTGCGAATAGATTATGGCAGTGAAAGTGTTACCAGGATTACTGTTTGAAAAAGGAAGTTCTTGCTGACTATCGGCGAATTGCGGCAAAATCGCCAATGCTCCGGGACTGGTATTCCAGATGATTCTTTCTCGTGCACCTTCCCATGGCAAACGCTCGCGAATATTCTAAATTAATAATTATAATTAACAAAAGACCGCAAAAATGAGATTCTAATAAGTTGCAATAAAAATCAGTAATTACCTCGAACACGGTGAATACAATTTTTTCAATAGAGGAAAAATATCTTTCCCATAAAAATTGTGTTTGTTGCCGTAGTTTAAGAATTTGTACATTGGATACGGATCGTAATATATCAGGAATCTGTAAAATTTATGGAATTTAATCATCAGCTTTAAAACAAAATGACAGTGAAGTTAATTCAAAATATGCACTTCAACTTACTTGAAGTAATAATCTCTCGTCAGAAAATATTACAGCCTGAGTCCAATCAATACGCTCGTGAAAGGGAAGAGCCCAACCATTACTTAAAATGACTGGAATACATCCCGATCTCAAGGCTTCCAGAAATCGAAAGCTACCTAATCGTCGTCCTCGTGGGACCAGACAAAATGTAGCGTTCATTAATAAAATTTCGTAGTCATATCTGCGAAATGAAAAAATATAAGCAGTTATTATATAGTATTTTGAACAATGTTCACATGTGATTGTCCAAATGATTCTAGCATTTTTGCTACTTACGTGTCATATTCTTGATTATCCTGCTGACAGTGTTCGTCCTGAAATTCTCTCCAGGCTTTCCCATGACGACAAGTCGTAACAAACACCAAGTCTTTACCATTGTGTAGATGATAGAGAGCATTTCTTGTCTCAGATCCAATGCCGTGCACATATCGTTTCCCCTTAAAAGCTGCCACGTATTTTTTATTATTGGGAAAATTATTTTCTAACGCTTGGCCGGATTCTCCACCACGTTCCGGATGTTGTTTACCAAACAGAGGTATCGACACATCGAAGTCAGGTCTGTGTCTAAAGATAGACATGCTGGCCTTGGCGAGCATGGCATAACCCACATCAAAAACCAGTGATTCTTCCGCATAATCTGGCCACGTACCAGAATATAAGTTAAATATCAGATGATTCCTTCCGTTATTCCAATATGGCAGGTGCAACAGTTTCAAGCGAAGATTGTGTACAAATTCGGTAGATAAAGGATCTCTATCTAATGTATCCAGGGCTAAGACAAATATACATGCCCGTGCTGGGTCTGACGTGTAATACCTCGACTCCGTGATAACGTTTAATATTTTTTGGTATAGTGGACTTATTACATCCTCGACCGGGTAAACATACACGGTGAAACCTTGCTTGCATCTCGTAAAGTCGAAGCAGGTTTCCATGCGGCAATGCCGTGTACGCTGGGACATAGCCAAAGCCCCGCTGGATGTCTTTAAATCTTTGTCATAAAACTCTTCGTTTAGACTTAAATATGAAGGCAATCGCTCATAAGGCAACTGAGATCTGCCTGTCCACTTTTCGCTTTTTAAACGGTACCCACCGAAATAGCAGTAACCAAGAAACGCACATGTTACAAACAACAATAGATAGCGTTTCTTGGCTTGCATTTTCAATACAGTCAGGTTGTACAAAGATATATAATAGTTTTAAGCATTATTCTTTCCGATGTAAAAGGTCTATATTCAATCACAAACACATCGTAACAGTTGCTTATGTTATGGCTCAGAAGTTCCTCCAAGATATAGTCACTCCTGTTCTTCCATATTGCTATAACAAAAGGTGTCACATGTCAAGCATAATCAAACATTTCAAAACAAAACAAAAATATTTGTATCACAAATATTTAAACAATAAATTAAAAATTTTTTTTATATACATTGATAACATAACGCTTGTTATCACAGTGACAAAATGTCTTGTGATACACACATATATATATATATAATCTACTGCATCGCACGTTGCTGCACAAATTATTACACGTATTATTACACAATTCTCTCCATTCCAATCGAGCTGAGCAGAGAAAAAACGATCTAAAACGACACTCGGAGAAAACTCTATTACCTGTTCGAAACTAAGACAGAGGGTAGCTATTGACAGAAAGGGTTCAGACTGCTCGATTCTCGCAAGGCGCATGATGGACCGGCGGAACGATATGCAAAGCCGTCGATAGAATTCTAATGACGATTTTGTGCGAGGTGCGCGCACAACGCGACGACAGATCGTGCGAATCGCGGGACGGTTCGGTCGATTCCCCCAGCCAATCTGGGATAACCTATAAACCGCGTGAACCGAATCCCGCGCGATCGGCGATCGGACCGCAATTTTTCACGTCGCGATTAAATGGCACGCGCGACTCACGACGACACACCACGCGATACACCCGTCTTGCGACACCGCCGACGCGACGGCATCACCATCATCCTTCTAGGTTATCTACGGCGCACAGCAATCCCGTCGGGCCCGGCGGCGACTTTACGCCCACTCGCATTTCGGGCCGGTGCCGGACGGACACGCGTGGCCGAATCGATCGCCGAACGCCCGCGAGTGCGAAATCATTGCACGCCGCGGCGCATCGAGGTGATCGCTCTAAAAAGCAAAGGCGAACGATGCCGTGACGTCGGGACGATCGGACTGGCACACCGCCTTACTTGACGCTTCCGAGAACGGCGGCAACTCGCAAACGGCGGCGAACGTCACGATGCGGTGCGGCGCGGCGCATAAAAATTCGCTTAACCGATTGACGGACGACCGCACATATGTATACACATGGAAACAAATTTTAATGTTTTGTTACAAATTTTATTATTCAATGACAAAATTTTCTTACACTTATGTGTACACACACGTGTGTTTTACGGGGAGAGAAAGATCACAGAAGTTATCGTTCTGTCTTGCTCCGTCGAATTTATTTATAAAATATTTATTTGCAACATTGTCGGCGGCAACATCTCGATCGTGCCGTTGTATCGCGGAGTTGGAGATAATACCTTATTGATAATCAAATACATGCAAATTGACACGTGTCCCAAATTGGAATGGTATATCTTCATCGAATCCCAATTTCTGGCCAACTTTTCAACTTCGTAAACTCGCGCAACACGCGGTTTCGCAGAGAAAATTTCCGCGGAACCAGCAGTTTCTTCGATTTAAGAAGAATGCGACAAGTCGCACGAAGAACTTTCGAGTCGACGATGCGGACTCAAATACACGACGTTGGCTAAAACAACCGGAGAAGCGCGTCATACATTTAATATTTGCCGATCGATGATTCGCGCAGCTTATTATTATGGGGGCCGCGAATCGGCGTTCCGGGAAAGCACACAAAGAAATACCGTTGCAACTTTTGTGCTCAAAGAGAGATTATTCTCGCGGGCATGTGCGCTAACCGCACGGTGGCGTCGCAGCGACGCATAAGGCGGCCCGTTGTTCGCAGAAGCGGATATGGACGATTTGCAATTTAATAACCATTTCTCGTTAGCGCGTCGGAGCGAATCGCGAACAAAGTTCGAACGATTTCGGATGCGTGCCGACGCGCGATCGGCATGCGGCGGCTCGGCCACTTACTCGGGCAATCGGCTCGAAACCGAGCCGGGTGGCACATCCTTTACACGGTGCCCGCCTTCGATCGCGAGGATCCGCATGGATGATTCAAAAGACTCGAAAGAGCCGTGCGTTGATCGGTGAATCGAAGATCGTAGATAGATCAGAGAAAATCTTTATCATTGGTCATTTTTGTATTTCGAGACTTCAGATTTCAACTTAAATAGTCTCGAGATAATAAGCCAATCACAGAACCGTATTAGCACCTCGAGATGTTACCTTAAGATGATCTTGAAACAAGAAACTTGTGAATGCCGTTGAAGTTAAAAATTTTTCACTTTCCACGTTTCCGCCGTGTGGAAAAGCATGATCGGTATTGTTTAAGAGAACGTAGGAAGCGACCGACGATCCGCACGGCGTGTGAGAATAAAAATTATAAACACTCTCGGGAACAAACCGGTGATATCGATATATTCGTAAGTTCTGAGGAGCTTTTTGAGCTTCCTCCTGCGCTCGAACGCGTCCCGGAGAGGCTCGTCTTCCCGATGCCGATCGTGCCGCACTGAATAAGTGTTTCTTGAGCGGACGTCGTCGCGGAGTTATGAAATCCTTACCTTGACCACACAACGCGCGATCGTTTCTCGGTACACGTGCATACGCACGGTCGTATATCGCTTAATGTCCGCGAGGTAAACTCTTTTTTTCGCGCGAGGAATTTGTACCCTTATTATGTCATGCAGACGCGAATGTTGATCTTCCTCGCGACGGGAGAGGCTCGCCTCTCACGGATCGGCGGAAATTCTCGGGCGGCAGCTTCCCGGATTCGGACGGGAGGGAAATAACGAATGCTATTGATTTCGTTATCAAATGCTGAATCGTCGCGATAGAAATTAACATCTGGAATCCGTACGTATATGAACGCGAGTTGCGAACGTTATCTAACGTGCGTCAGAGTATATAATGCGTCGTTTAGCTGAACAGACACGTTGGGATATTAATAAAAAAAAAAGGCCGTTACAAAAAAGCTCGCGTTGCAGCTAATGGTTAATTATGCGCTTATCGATCGCCATTCGTGATCTTATAAAAAAATGTGCACGTGTCAAAAGTTAAATATACACGACCCGTGATTTCCATGAATTTCAAACGGTTTATTATTCGTGACGTGGATGGAAAGAAACGATTACGAAATCTTCGAAAAATGCTAATGCAATCGTATTGGCAAATAAATTCTTTCCGGATCGACGCTTGGGAAATCGGGCGATTTCATTGTAATATTCCTATCAATTGCCGCTCACAATCAGATCCATCAAGCTGTGCAACGAAATTGCGATTCGATAATATTCAATCGATGATTCTCTCGAATTATCCGAGATGATTCTTCGCGAGCATTCAGGCTCTCCTTTCTTCTTTCTTCTTGGATTTTCGTTCATATTGAGATAAAGTATCACCTTAAATTTACTTTTTTCTTTATTAAATATTTATTCCTACCAAGCCAAAATATTTAATCGCCAGAAGACGATTTTGTCGCATAAGAAATTCATTTCATCCAGAAACTAATTTCGAGCGAATTCCGATTAACTTGATCGAAGATTTATTTGTCAAATAATACCTATGTTAATCTATTAACAAAGAATAAAATTACTAATTTTTTATTATTTAACACAGAAAAAATATTAAATCAATGACGACGAATTTTGTATTAATTCTTTTGAATTGATCGATTGAAGTTAATCAAAATTCAATTGAATATTCCGTGAAGCAGGAGAAATTATTGTCCGCGGATGTATGTAGTTGTGAAAAACTACGAAGAAAAGTTTCCTAAACTAGTTGCAATTTCATAACTCGTAAAGTCAAAGATAAAACAGGAATTGGCACTGTCGACGAATGCGTAAGTCGAATTTGTACTCTCGCGTTCTTCAACCGATGGCGACGCGGTTGATCAAATCGAGCGGACAATATAAAATATGTCGATATCGATTTTAAAGTGTCCTTCATCCATAAAGTAGCGTCTACCATATGCGAAGTAAGGTTGGAATCACAGTCGAATGTAAGAAGAATAGTTGACCGTGATTGGTCAATTTCTTACTCTTACTTCCTAAACCAACCTTACTCCGCATATTGTAGACGCTGCTTAAAGTAACCGTAATCATAACGATTATACGTACCTAAAAATGCGATATAAAAAAATAAAACAACGGTCGGCACAGTGGCACAAATGATGAATCACGCATCCCTTTTGCCCGCGTAGGCTCGTGACTCAGGGGGAATTAGTCAAGGTTGCGAACAAAAGGGTAGCTCTAAAACTTTTGCGCTACATTCGGCGACGGCGCTTCATTGTTTTATTATTAGCAAGAAACGCGTTACTTTTAGATGCTCGAGACAGTTTCTCGCCGCAGCGAGTACACGCTCATGTTTGCTCTTCCTTCGCTATCAGGCAGGCTATTATTGAAAGAGCGAGATAAGAGAGAGGGAGAGAGAAAGAGAGAGAGAGAGCGAGATATGCTAAGATGTTTTCGCGCGCAACATCGTGTTTTGATGGCGATCGGTATATCAGAGTAGAAAACGCTCGAAAGCCTCTCAGTGGCAATGAAACGTCCGCGTACCGATAATCGCGATGTACGAGGCGCGTCAATTCAATTCGGCCCCGTGATTTCCCTCCGCTCTCCCGGCCTGCCTTCTCCCTCCCTCCGCAAACCACCCCCTAGGGTCCGCGAAAATATTTCGCTTCCCCGATCGGCGGCGATGGCGATCCCACCACCACCACTCCCCGTCGCCCGCCGCCGCCGCCGCCGCCGCGATACAGCGACGGACAGCGACGCCTCCGCACGGCGTCGATCAATAACACCGTCGTCGGCGACGCCGACGTCGAGAGCGTCGCGCTTGCGAGGGAACGGCGGCGCGACGCGTAGCGTCGTGTTATCCGCGACGAGAGTCGTTACGCCGTGCGTCGTCGACGGTTCAGCGGCGCAGCAGCGATCCGGTGCGAGCCTCTCGCGTGCGGGTGCACGGCGACGGGCATGTGACTTGGGACACTCCCGTTGGAATTGCCTGTCGCAAACGGGGAGCGCATATCCGGAAACGACGGGCAAGAGTCGAGTGCCGAATCGAGAAGGTCCCACCCACGACATGGCCAAGGTAAGCCCTTCGGAGCGAAAGGGTTGAGAGAGAGAGAGAGAGGAAGAAGGAAAAAGTGGAACCGCAACCCACGCGTCGAATCTCTTTCTCTCTTTCCCCGCCGACCGACGTGACGTCGATTCGCGGTAAACGGATGTTGTTGTTTCTTGTTGAGAGTGTCGTTTTCCCGGTTCGGAAAGAGAAAACGTCGGCAACGTCGAGAGAAATAGTTGTTAATTAATGACGACGTCGTAGCTCGCGGGCTCGAATGAACGCGGACAACGGAGAAAGGAAGGGTCCGCGAGGCCAAATGATACCTCTGTAGGCAAATAATAAACAAAAACAATATCCATCACTTTGCTCGTATCTGTTTCCTTCGTATTCCCGCTGAATCACGAAGAATCGCCTGCCGAGGGAAAGGTCACTTTGCGATTTTCGTGAATTCTCGTTACGGTGGAAGGTGGTCGTTTAGTTTCAGCACGTTTCCGACGTCGCCGATTCGCTCGCCGCGTAATCCCGAGGTTCTCCGTTGCTTTCGAGGGGGGGAAAAAAAAAAGGTGAATAAAAAAACGTCGCGAAATAATACCACAGCTGGGTCGCATGCACGAGCGAGGACGAGGTACGATGCTACTTTTACATAATTTAGAGCACGTTCCACGGCGCAGACGCGGATAGATAATCTGGACACTGGCGAATTTCCCAGTGCTCCATTTACCACACGCGAGAATACGCGCGATACACGCGCGCCGACGATCCTCCGACGTGACGGGCGTTGAATAATAAAGATGTCGAGGGATGTCCTCAGGAGACACGATCCGAAACTACTGTTTTCTTTTATTATTATTACTTTTAAGCCAGGAATCGACTTTGAGAAAATCCCACTTTGACGACTAGATCAATTTCACGGTTAACGTCAATTTCATAGCTCGCGCGTGGGATCGTAAAAGAGGATTCTCGAGACTTTCTCCGAAGCGAGCTACGAGACCGCGTACACTATGGCATATCGCGCGATGCTACAGGCACGCACGTCTCGTCTAATCTTTTCTTCCAGACGAGAAGACACGGGTAATATCGGAGGCGCAAGTCGAAACGAAAATCTGTCCCTGAAAACCGAGCTACGTAAGTCCGCGCGGCGCGACGGTATCGAGCGATCGAGCGGCCCGCTTCGCATAATGATAATAATTCGATGTCGCTCGTGTATTCGCCGGGCGAGCGACGCGCGGATTCACGGCTTGGTGAATGCGAATGCCAGCCGTGTTCCGACAGGATAGAGTAATCGTCGTCGTCATCGTCGCTCGCTCGTTCGCTCGCTCGCTCGCTCGCTCGCTCGCTGGCTACGCGGCCTGGCGGCGGCGGCGGTGGTGGCACGCGGCAGGTGTAGCCGGGGATCGCGAAGCGAATCCGGAACGTTTTATTGTCGTACACGCCGCGTCGACCGCGACGCGATCGCGGCCTGTTGTTAGTCGCTATCGATCCTCCGGCGCTTCGCGAGTTCCACGCGTCGCGCCGCGCGATTGTTTTGCTTTCCTTCGTTTTTTCGCTTCGTCCCTCCCGCCCGTCCGTCCGTTTCGCGCCGTGGAAAAACTCGGCGCCGCGTGCCCGTCGGAGAGATCCGCGACCCGGTCAGTGCCGCGCGGCGAGAGATGCCAATGACACGAGGTACGTTTCTTCCGCTTTCCCGTCTTCGGAATATCGCGTGATTACTTGTTGCGAGTTTCGTCGATGGGTGACGGTGACGCCAGGCGGGATAGCGAGCGGCCGTCCCCCCTCGCATATGGCGATCTCGTCGGAGAAGACGGTGTCAATGGGTTCTATTGAAATTAATTATAGCGGGTGCTTATAAATGCGTGCCTCTGTACGTGCGTCCGAAGCGAGGCCCCCGGCAGTCGGCATCTCGATCGTCGGACGGACCGTCGATTTTGAACTCGCGACGATACCGCGAACATGCCAGAAATATGTTAAGCGTTTCGCGATAGCTTATCTCTACGATGATTATGCATTCCGATATTTTTTTCCGTTCGGTTTCAAGTGCTCAGTCAGGTGTACAAAGGTTTTACGACCACGCTCCCTCCGCTCGGCCGCGCAATGATGAAACTGTAATGTATGTTCAGCGATTATGTTGACATTGACACCGATAACGGTTCAAACATTGCCTCTTACATAACGTCCGATAAGCGAAGTTACTAATATGCGAAAACGTGATCCTCCGCCGATCCTTGAAACTCCGTGCTTACTGCCCGTCTAACAGAATGGAATTTAAAACGGAAAGAGAGACGCGTCGGAGGACGCTTCTCCGTACTCCGCGTCGCCGTAGCTTCAACCTTCGAATCGTGGGACAGCGCTCCGGCTCGGCGGTCGATCGCAAACGCGTGCCACGGACGCGGGAATGTATTCCATTGGAATTATAATCAATTGCCGTGGCACGCCGACAACTACGCCGCCGATAGCCAATGTTACGAGTCACGCTGCCGCCGCGCATTATCTTAATTGCGCGACATACAAGTCGATAATTGCGACACGGGAATTCCGTAATAAAATATCGATCTTAGGATTTCTACCTGGGACGGAAGTGTGTTGGGCACTCGTACGAGAGCGGTAACATTTTCTATTCGCGGTTTCGCCCCCCCCCCCCCCCCCCTTCCCCGGTCGAGAAAGGAGACAGGAAATATTTTATTGTTCGGTGACTTTTAGCGCGAAGCTCGATGAGTGTCGTAAAAGTCGGATCGCCCTGTAATTCATCCAGAAGGCGTGGACGCACTAGGCACATTACGGCATTAAGGTGGGCGGTTTCCTCGTCTCGTCTCACAAAGCGACAAACCGTGACTGTTGAACACGCGTCGACGCGACTGACGAGCTGAGCTTCGGGGAATAAATCCGCGCGCGCGATTCGGCCTTTTTGCTACTCGCTTTGCGCGCGCCTCGCTCGCGCGACATGCAAATTTCATTCGCGATTTCTTAATCCGCACGCTCTCCCTTTCCTCGCGACCGCGACGAGAATCGTACGCCGCGTAGAGCTGACTCGCCGCTTCTTTTTCTTTTTTCGCCTTGGCATTTTATTGCCGCGTCAACGTTGTCGTCGTCGTGTCGCGGTGTCCGCACACCTAGATACACCCGCGCGCGAAACGCACGAGAGTAAATGGACTTCGATAACGATAGAGAATAGAGTCTAAGGATGTGAAAGGCGCAGGCCGGGAAACCGGTATGACCGTGATGATTGCTGACCCATTACGTTACCGCTTCGCGTGGCTTCTGTTGATTCTAACGAAACTACGCGCACGGCGGCGTAGACGCGAAGACACGGAGAAAATGTCACGCTCGTGCGTATCCTCGGAACGGACTCCGTGTATTTCGAGAAATATGTGCGTTTCCGCTACACGTTGTTTACTCTTTTATTTATCTAGAAGCACGCGCCTCCAGATAAATTGGCCTGATTACCTTAGATAAATTGGGCAGATTGCACGAAGCCAGCCGCGCGAGCGGAACCGGTTACCGCTGTCATTTATCCGCGCGTGGCTTTTTCTCTTTTCACGAGTATCGATAGCGATATCGGCGACGGTCGGTTTCGAAAAAATTCTAACGCGCGCGGTTCGGCAATAGGGAAAAGAGGATCCATCGGTAATTTACGGTCGACCCGTGTAGCGGTTCGCAGTAACCTAGTTCTCAGCTCCCCTCCCCGGTCCACACGCTCAGCGTTCCATCGTCGGTGAACTCACGCACGCACTCGTCGGTGTTTCACGTGCTATCCCGTTTCTCGGATCGTGGAGAACATCGATGATATCTGCTATTATTCGTAGACACGCTAGCACAGTTCTGCCTCGTTCCGACGGTACACTTTGCATCACCGGAGAAGAAAGAAAAATAATTCCGACGTTGAATTATTGAGCATTTAAGCGACGACATGTATAATGTATCTCGCGCCTTTCTGGGAAAAGAAAACGAGCTCGGTAATTAGTCGTAATTGTCCCGTGCTCATCGTCGCTCGGCGTTACGTGTGTCCGTTACGTGACGAAAGAAGGAACCACGCGAAGTCGCGGTTGTTTGCATTTACAAGATACGAAAGAGATAAAGAGAGAGAGAGAGAGAGAGAGAGAGAGAGAGAGAGAGAGAGAGAGAGAGAGAGAGAGAGACGCCGCCACGAACTAAAATTAAATTAACCAACCGACAGAGACAATTCTGATTCATTTCTCGAGGGTGGAGCTATTATTTGGAGGTAGGCCAAGGGCAATGGACTCCACCTTGCTCTCGTCAAGTCGGACCTGGCCTTGACAAAAAAATAAAAATATATACACAATTGCTATTCAAGTAATTAAGCGTAATTGTAACTAGGGAGAGAAACTCATTTTTCTAATCCTTTCTACCAGAATGATCTTTGCGTGACTCGAGAAATCGCGCACCCATACCTCACTCGCTGTTCTCTCGTTCGCAGAACGTAGGGGAGAGTCGGATACCTGTTCCACGGGCAGCACGGCCGTCGTTCTTCCCGAAGTCGAGAGTACTCGAGGCGTCGAGGCTCCTGACGGGAACTCGCCGATCAACGATTTTCTCGGGATGTTTTCAGTTTAACAGCGAGGACGAATCCCCCACTGCGCGGGAGTTTGCGGGATTCGCAACATCTTCGCCCAACATCAAAAGTAATTTACATTTATAATTAATCAAATGCGTAGATACTTTCTCTGATATAGCTAATGTGTGCGAAACGCAATTTCATGTTTCAGCCGATTCGACGACAGATCAGACATTCACGATATCACCTGCGTGGGACATCGACAAGAACGATGTGCAACAATTGGTACATCTCAGCGAGGAGAAAAGCAGCTTGTTCAGGTATGGATGATACATATTCAAGCTCAATACATTGTGTGTTACGGCACTTATGGATGCTTCACGTTGCATGTTCTCTCGTTACGACAGGCTACTTGAAGAGTCTCAGCTGAGCATGATTGAGGATGTCGGCGACAACTGTCTCGTAGAATCGGCCCTGGGTGGTTACAATGACGCGAGTGCAGCTCCGCATTATTTGATGCTGAACAAACAGAACTCCTTCGAACACGACGAGAGCCTTGGTATACTGACGCCGGACCAGATGACCGATTTCACGGTGGCGTTGGAATGCTCCAGGACACCATCCTGCGAGAATCTCACTGGATCGGCCGGCTCGAAATTGGCGTTGACCCGAGCGTCCGCTTCGACGAGGCCGCTAGTGGACGTGGAACCCGCGGAGGACGGTTGTACCGAGAGAACTCCCTCGCCGGAAGAACTACCACTCGATCCTAAACCCGTGGAGCCGATCAGAGGTAACACCGTGCCGGTGAGCTTCGTCACGTCGGTCACGAGCATCACTAGTCTCGAAGCGGGCTATCAGGGAGACGGCGAGAATTCGAGACCGGCCAGCCGCGGCGCGGATCCACCATCCATGGCAGTGCCGCCGGTCAATCTTCCTGCGCCTTGCCGACAGGACCCGATGACCGACTCGGATTTCTTCACCGAAAGCGACGCGGACGCGCATGAGGAGATCGTGCGGGGCGACAGGAAGGCGCAGGTGATCGACGGTACGCTGTTCTGTGCACCGGGCGAACGCGTATGTCCCAGTTTCACCGGGGAAGAGATGGATTCGAGCGGAATTTATTCGGATTTGGACAAGTTACAGGCTCCTGGCGAGCAGGCACCGGAAGAGAACGATGACCATACCCCCGATACCGGAGATACCGAGCTGTCTCAAAGAAGTCAACCCTCGCCCATTGCGACGAATGTTATCATGGATTACTTACAGGTACATTAACGTACAAGTAAGGTTTTGGTTATTGCGAAGGAATTGTTAAAATTTTATAAAACATTTGTTTGTGTAGATTCCTTCAAAGGCGTCGGATGAAACGAGCAACGTAATCGATACGACTGCCTCTGTCGAAGTCACGGTGATCGAAAAAGTTGAGAAGAACGAAAACATCAGGCCAAAATCACAAAATAAAGCCGATACGATGCCTTTGAAAAAATATAAAATGCCAAAGAGAAACGTTGTCTCGAAGATTAAAGCGATGATCGAATCATCTTCGAAAGATGATGCGGAAAAGGAAGCGAGACGTTCTCAAAGATCAATCAGAAAGGGCGGACGATGGGACGCTGTTATGAATAAGATAGAGGCTGGTAAAAATGAACAGAGAACAAGATCAGTTAGGAAAGAGGTGAAATCAAGAGTATTGCAGAATCTCACTTTGTCACCTTCCGCAAGACCAACGTCGAAGAAAGCCGGCGACGCGAACAATAACAATAATAAAGATAAACGGTGAGCCTAAATAAAACACTAAATAAAACTTAATATAATAAATAATGTAAATTTTATTTTTATCAATATTTTATTTTTATCATACACGAAATATTTTTTTATACTAATAATTTTGGCGATCTACTCCAAATATATGTGATCGAGCGATAATAAATTTGAATTTTTTTTTGTATCATGAATTATGGTGAAAATATTCCTATCTCTCTAGGAGGATGCGTGGCTGGCAAGAGATGAAATCACCGACACAGGAAACAGCCAGGAGTTCTGTTCGTAGTTCCATGAGCGATCTCAGTAGTGGCCCGAGTAAGGACCTACCAAGTAAGTAGGATCGATATCTATATTTGAGAAGAATTTGGAAGAAGGTCATGTGCTAGGTCAATGCTAGGTCACATAGATGAACACTTGATTAAAATTATATTTATTGAATGAATTTTTAAACATAAATTAATACGTAAGATACATGAAGTTTTCTCGAATGTATTTATTATATTGTTTCGCATGTGACCTATATTTTCAAACTCTTTGTCTGCACATCTTTCGGGAAAATAGATTCAACGCTGTTTCGTATGAACTTTATGGACACATTTTTGACGACTATTGGATAACATTAACATTAATATTTTCGCAATAGTACGAGGGATCATTAAAAGCGACTTTAAAGTCAGTCAAAACGAGTCAGAAATGCAAAATTAACAGGGCCACGTGGCCACTTGGTCGCGTTGAAGTTATTAAACAAATTAAAAATATAATCTCACGAATATTCGAACCGGATATTCGGAAAGCGGAATCGCCCTGAAGGTGTAAGGGTCAATGTTTTACCTCGGCGAGAAGAACGCGCGCGAACCGGAGAGATCCTTTACGTGTCGCTTACCTACCGGAGAGAAAGGCGGTCTCCTTATCGACCCGAGAATAAAAGCTCAGGCCGTCGAGGACGTCGAGGAACTTTATTGCCCCTTTTGCCGGCGCCAATGGGGAACACGAGGCGTCATTTTGCTTCTATTGTAGAGTAAGAGGAAGCTGCGTCGAGCCGGCGCGCATCGCGCAGCTTCGCCGCAGTCGCATCCGACATCCACCATCAGCGGTCATCCTGGTCGGCAGTCCTCGGCGGGTCTCGTACTAGGTCGTACAATTGCGCACGTGTGTACATATATAGACACGGTATACGTGTACTCGTGATATGTGTATACGCGTATGTGTACCTCCGTGCATTAGCCGTCTATCGTCGTCCTTCTCCCGCGAGACGCGCACCTAACGTTCCTCGCTCTCGCACGCGTAAAATCGGGTCACCGGATAGTGCGTGGCGGTGCGTGAGGCACCCATACGCGGGGAGAAAAAGACAGAAAAAGAGCCGAAAGAGAGAGTGAGAAGGGACAGCCGCTGACAACCGATGTCTCGTTAGCGAACGAGTTACCGGAGTGCGCTCGGTATATCCAGGCGGTGGTCCGGATTAAACTGTCTGTGACTGTCGTTCTCTTCGATTCTCGTGGTGACACCTTCAACCAACCGGACTACAATTTCGCTTCGGTCGCGATCGTTTTTTCGATGACGCAGTTGTGCGCGAGCACGGGAACGAAGCCTCGCCTCTTCCCTGACCTATTTTTCCGTTGCGTTCTTCTGGCCCTTCTCTCCTCTTGCGCGCGTGCGCTCGCGCGCGCGAGCACGTGCGTGCGAACTACGCGTGTGTGAAAGCCTGCGTTTCTTACAAATCATCCGTTTTTACGAATTTCTTTTACGGACCACCCTTCTAAAATTCGATTCGTTATCTCGCGCGGTGACGATCCGACTCATCCCCCACCTGTCGCACCGGGATCGTTTCCCGTTATGCGGCCGGAGCTAATCATTTGCGTAGCCATGTCGCGTTGGTCCCGCCGCGAACGCGCGAAGTGCCCGTGCAAGGTGTAACCCGCGTTCACCTGCGCCTAAGGTTCACGATATCGCCTTAACGGCACCGCGTCGACCGCTCGACAGCTGCACACGGGTCAACGCCACTCGCGGCGTTATTTCCGGCCACCTCGGATCCCTCGTCGTGTTTTCTTTGCACCTTTGCGATTCGCGATGCATCGTCGTGCACCTCCATCGCTCGACGAGGATGCCTGCCATTCTTCGTCCGTTTTCCCATCCCCACTCTCGACGGCAGCAGCAGCAGCAGGTGTACCCGACCAAGCGACGACCACGTGCGTTGCCAAGGTCGACGACTGTCGGTACGCGACTACCGGTCTCTCGATCCGCCCCGTGCGACCTTACGCAATCACCGTCGGAATCGACAGCCGCTGAGATCCCACGCGCGAAGGGCCCTTAACGAACGGGAGAAAATCGCGAGTTAAACGTCGGAATAGTGAACAGTTCGCGATCTCTTGCGCGCGGTGGAATTCGCCGAGATATGCGCGCGTAGGTCGACGCGTGATCGCTGTGTGACATAACAGCGCGATACAGTTGTTCCGCCGATCGGTGTCGGGTGTCCATAACGTGCAGCGTGGGATACGCGATACAAATCGGCTACAACGTAATCGCGGACAGCACTCTCGCCTGCCGAAAGAGAACGGCGTCGCGATCGATTGGCATCGGCGCCAGCGGTGGCGGCGGCGGCGGCGGCGGCGACGGTGGTACGTTGAAAGGCGGAAGACACTCGTTGTATACCGTTGTATATGCTGATGAACGACGTCGACACGACGACAGCACAGCATACACACGTACATCGACTGTGATTCTCACGCTCGGCTCGCGGGATACGACGCGGCAGAATGAAGGTGGCACACGCGGAGCCAGTCGCACAGGGATCACGGACGATCTCGCTTACGAATTATAATGGATAGACGGTGAACGAAGGGAACTGACGATGGGCCAACAAGGATCGAAGGACAGGACCCTCCTGAGGAGGACGGACTTCGCCCGGGACTCGACGAGGATGCGTCTGGGCAGCTTCAAACGAGGTAGAAGGGGTTGGATTTGACGATCGCGTAACGGTGATGCTTCCGGTGTGTAGCGCGATAGAATTGGCTCTATCGATGACCGCCCGCTGTGTTTTTCTTCAGCCGGTCTAATCGCTCAATTCCGTTTCCCGCGGATATTGTTAATTTACGTTCTCTCTGAGATTCCGCGCAGTTTCCGGTGTTTCACGTCGCGATGTTTCCCATTGTTTATTTTCAGAGAGATCACCGACGTCCGCGAACCCGCCCCGGAGATTCGTCTCGAACGGCCATGTCAATCACCATCAGGTCCGCGTCAACAGTTTCGACGCGAAGAAGAATTGCATCGACGTGGCGACGGTGGAACTCGGTAAATATACGCCAGTCCTGTCATTCGAGATTATTAGGTAACTACGCCGTATAACGTGTGTGTATATAATATACGCGCTTCGATAATCAGGCGAGGGGAAGGGAGAATGCGATGAGGAACGGGAGCACCGTCGCGTATTTCCGGCTGGGGCACCGCTGCCGTGACGAGCGACGATGAAAGGGGAGAGAGAGAGAGAGAGAGAGAGAGAGAGAGAGAGAGGGAGAGTGCGTTTCTCCGGGACTTGGCCGACTACATTTACCGGTTCGCGACTTATAGAGTTGATAAGTAGCACACGTGTTAGAATATTTTCGAAAATTTCTCTCTCGGAACCTTTTTCGAATATCCGAGGGCACTTGCAATTATCGTTACTGTGTTGACAAAGTCTACTCGTGGCTTTTCACCTTGCTACTTCCCCCCGCCCCCTCCTCCAAGGCACGGAGACCAGGAGAAATCCTCCGAAAGGTCTGCCGTTTGACGCGATGAATATTCGACTGGACGTTTCAGGGCCATCTTTTCGCGCAGATTATAGTCCAAGGATGACTTCAACTGAACTTAATTAATGATTAACGTATCAAGTAATATCTATTTTATTATCGTGAATATAGTGAATTAGTAGTACATATAATGAATTAGTGAATCGTAATGAATTATTAACTTTTTTGTTTACCGTATGAAAAGATTAGATCGGAGACAACGAATTATGTAGTTAGAAATTTTGTAGTAAGTGTTTCTGCTGATTGAATTAATCGCTGATTAATCGAGTTTCGTCAAAATAATAATTTTGCTTTGTTAATTATAATAATGATCTAATCTGGTTGCTAAGTGATTGATTCTTTGGCATATTAAATCGTGTACATATTATTAAACATGGGCAAACAATACACAATACTACAATAATAACACGCGAGAAAGAAGACCTTGGATAGAATAAACGTTCGTACTTTATACTTGAACTTCTCGCACGAATGATAAAACCGTTCTCGCCGTACGGTACTTACTAGTATCCAGTACGTTCTCCGGCAGTACGCGAGCTCGTTGAGTACTGCCGTTTAGTATTTAACATGCTCTCGTTAACGCACATTCTCTTTACAGAGAAGAGCCCGCCGTCGGCACGAAAGCCAACAATGACGAGGAGATTAGCGGCCAACGCCACCGTGAAACAGAAATCCTCCGTGGCGTCGATAAAAGGTACGTTTCGATTCCATCTCGGATCTTCTTTCTTTCGTCGTCGGCGAGTTTCACCGATGTAAGGAGACTCGACTCGCAGATCCGTTAAGACCTTGTCATTTTGCGAAACAGTTAAACTCGTTGTTTTGCAAAAGGACAAGATAAAGAGAATTTCCTGTTCGCGCGTGCTTTCCAATCCATTAGCTGTGCCACTTTAATGGCAGCCGGTTTCTAAAAAAATTCCCACGTTTATTCTGCGACGCACGCACACGCGCACGGTCAAGCGCATTAATTCGCCCGGTGCAGTAAAACGCATCGCACGCGCTCGTCCGTGCGTCCCCGGCGACGAGTCGGCGCGGTGTCCTCGCTCGCGTATTGTAATGCGCGTACATGCGTGTCTTTCCGCGTGCGAGTCTTGTTGTCTTTCGAAGAAAGTCACGGCTTTCACCCTATAGGCTCGAGCGTTAGCTAAGTCAACCTGTTTACCTGGCGCCTCGGTGCTTTCCTTTCGAAATTCCTAAAAAATACACTCCGACCTAATCTATCTAGCCGGTAACCAGAGAGAGGGATCGTTATCGAGAACCAGCCGTTTGCCCTAAATAGTAACGGAATAGCGAAAGCGTGTTCACTTCCCGTCTGTGAAGCGGAAAAGGAGCCTGAAAAGATGCGTTGTTTCAAGGGCTAATCGATCGCGTTCTCGTCGCTCTCGCATTCGACATTCATCACGGTATCCTGAACATAAGAGACGTTATATACGACCATCGACCGTCGCGATGCTCGACGACCGTAAATAAGCGCGAACACGCGCGCGTCTTCCTCCATCTAGGGACGGCCGATTCCAAATCGGAGAACTCGAGTTACTCGGCGAACAGCGGTTTTGGAACGCCGGAAGTGCGATACGATCGTCACGGAGGACTTTGCTTGAGCGACGAGTGGTTTTGAAAGCACTGACTTTCAAATCCAACAAGATTTCGAAGAAGGATCTTTCCGGGGAAAGGTGTATATCCTGTGAAAGGGAATCTCGCGCGAGAAGATGGTCCATCGCTTTTCTTTCGTTTGTTAGTCCTGGCGGTTCCACCTTGCGCGGTAGGAGAGTGTTTAGGAAGATGGCAAGGCGGAATGGACGTGGGGTGGGAGGCATATAGCTCTCCGAGGTGGCCCGTGGCTCGTGCTAATTCAGTCGAAACGCGAACTCGGCCAGCAGATTATTACGAATGGCGATCCTGATTAGAATCGATAAGTCTGTCAGCGAACCGACCTGCCGATGGCCAATGAATGCCCCGTTCGAATGTCGCGTTCATTGTAGAATCGAGGGGATAACCGTCAAGGATAAACGATATACGGATCTGTTTACGTCGCGTCTTTTTTGCGCGCGTCGGGGATAAATGTTACGTAGATCCGTTCCCAAAATACTTGAGTTTTTCTAACGAATGACATGAGGAGGGGACGGCAGGTGCCAGGAGGGAGGACGTGTAGGAAGCGAATTTTCTTGGCCGTGGTTCGCGGGCGGCAGTCACTGAGACGTCTTTTGGCAGTTTCGCAATTGGAACTGCGCGTCGCAACGGTTGACCTTAACCCGGTGTGTCTCTTCATTGAGCGGCGAACTTGAACAATAATTGCACGCTTCCGTTCCTGAGGAAGAAGGAGAGAAAAGAGTCCATTTCGCATCAAGTTTCGTAAATGAGAATGCGACGTAAACGTGGTAAATTCATCTTAGTTGTTAGACAATTGTTTCGCTCGTTCAACGAGTTCTGACTTCTCATGTGTACGCCTGTGTCAAATCGATGCGAAGTTAACATCGATCGGACTCGATGGAGATGGAACGAATGTCTCCAAACTTTCCAAGTTTTTTTCTATCTATTATTTCTTGCCAAACTCTCTTTGATTGCCTGTGTGTTTAAGAATCTCTCGATAGTGTCAAGCGAACGAGCGCAAACGGTTTATTATCGTCGGGGTTACACATTGACCTCCCCACAACGATTCGGGTGGTTACGAGTGATAGAGGGTAATAAGGACAGCGCGACGTCCACGTATATTACGTGCGATCAAGATACTTGTGTAGATTGGCGGCACGTGGGTGGATTCATTGATACGACAGAGCGGGTGGGTCAGTCTGGCCGACGACGCCCGTGTCTGCGTCGCGATTTTCGGGAATAGCCGATCGACTGATGCACCTCGATGACGACACTGATTGCAGATCGTGAGTCCAAAGAGGCTCACCACACCACCTACACGGTGACGGCGAGAACGCCGCTGGAGACGCGAGATCAGGCCGCGCAGACCACCGTGCCCTATGTGGATTTCCGCGTGGAACAAGCGGAACGGGCAGCACAAGCGCTCGCGGTGAGCGTACGCTACTTAGCGTTCGAGGTATGCATTTTTACTTTTATTGTTTGATGTAAAACTTGATGTAAAACGAGAGATCTATGTGAAACAATGACATAACGAAACCGCGTGTCTTTCAGCTGGACGCGTTTGCCACTCCCAAACTGAAGAAGGATTTTGAGAAATTGAAGGCCGATTGCGAGGAGATGAAGAATGAACGATCGGCCCTGCTTTCGGAGATCGACGTTTTGCGCGCGAGATGTGTCAGCATGGAAGAGAGACTCGAAGTGGAGAGGGAGGATCACCATAAAACTCTGGATCAGCTTCGCGATGAGTGTAAGTCTTATGTAATATCTGTTTATTTTCTTCGATCTTTCTCGCGGGCTGTATATGTATATACACACAAATACGTTGAAAACTCGCGATTACGCAATTCGCGGGTGGAAAAAAGACTCCCGTGCTCTTCATATGTGCGTCGCGAAACAAGTGAGAAACTCGGTCAGCAGAAACAAAGCGTTGCCAGTGGATATTATTCTTTGTGTTGCTCACGTGACAACGAGCGCAATTGTCGTAATGTTGGTGCACGACACGCCCACGAAGTGGAACAATTATTAATTAAAGTGAACGATTCAGTAGTGCCTACGCGCAACTCGAATCTTTGCGATTAATCCTAATAATGTGCCTCTCGTCCTTTTCTTGCTATTTCGAACTCTTCGCCGAAGGATTTAGTTCTTAATTTAGTTCTCACGTAACGTTCAACGTTTCGATAGTCGCTAATTATAGATTCAATGTGTGCTCTACGTTTAGCTTTGTACATACTTTTGCTTTTTAATTCATATATATATATATATATATTACAACAAAATATATTTGTATTAAAAATTATAAAATTTAAAATCACATTAAAAGATGAAATCCTCATTTGTGCTTTATGTATTACTTATTTATTAATTAAAAAAAATTTTTTTATACACATCAAACGTGCTAAATAAATATACAGACGATTTAAAAAAGAAGAGATAAAGTTAAAAATAAGAAAGTATGACAAACTAGAAAGTATGACAAATTAGTACATAATTAAATGTGCTGAATGACAAAAAGTGAAAAAAGTTGATTATATTAAAATAAATTGTTTATTAATATACATAAACGATAAATGCAATTAATTTTTCCTTTCATGAAGCATGATGATTAAGATTATTATATTATAGCAATTTGTCTGAAAGTGAAAAATTCAAGTTGACATTCCGGTTTTCCAGTGGAGGCTCACAGGACGAAACAGGTTGCCACGCTTGTCGAAACTCTGAAAGAGGAAAGACACAAATATGATGTCAGGCTGGATGAAGTCACGAGGGAACATCGTGCGACAATTGCGAAATTGCGTGCCGAACAGATCAACGAGCTGGCTCGCAAGGAAGATATGAGAAGATCCGTGGTTCACGATCAGGGTGCCGCGCTGATGGCGGAGATCGAGTCTCTGAGATCCGTGCTCGAACTGAAAAGTCAAGAGAACGCGGTTCTTCGATCAGAGTTGGACAATTACAGGCGCGACATTGAGGAGAAGGATGCCTTACAGATGCGGCTTGATATGGCAGAGGCCAGATGTGAGGATCTGAAAGCTCAACTTCAGCGGAAAGAATCTTTCGAACGGCAGATCTCGCACGAGAACGAGATGCTTCACGAATCGATTCATCAAGTCTCAAAGCACAACAAGCGGCTATCACAGCGAAACGAAGAGCTACAGTGGAAGCTGCGAAACAAGAACGACTGGGTGAGCGTTCTTGCGAATCAGCTTAATCCACGGTTGACTCGATCCGCGGGTCCGGAACAAATAGAACACAGCTATTCGCTCGATAAGAACGGCGCTCATTCGTCGTCGATGATGAAGTTTATGGTCGAGAAGGGCGCCTCCGTCTCTTGGACGCTGGAAATCGACGATCTGTCGAAGGGGACGTCTAATTCGCTTAGTACATTGCCAAAAGTAGCCAGGTCCTCCGAGGGTGCGACGACAGTTTCTAGACAAGGATCGCTCAGGTTGACGCCGAACGCTAGACCTGCCATGGACACCAGAGCAAGATCGAAAAGTATCTCCACTACGTGCGATTCGGCGCGGACCGCGGCAGTGGAAGAAGCGGCCGCGTGGTCACCTTCGTTCAGCTCGACGCCGGTCCCACGGCGACGTCCTAGGAAAGACCAATCGTCGCCTTCCTCGTCATCTTCTTCGTCGTCTTCCACGTCGTCTACGGCGCCGGCCGTAAATTCCGCAGTGGCCGCTGCGGTGGCGGCCGCTGCGGCGGCGGCGGCAGCGGCGGCGGATGATTGCAACGTTGGCGGTCAGAGACCCCAGGAGGCTGGAGGGGAAGCGATGATCTCCGAGGAAACGTCGGCGTCCAGCAGCGAGGATGAGTCGTCCACCGGCAGCGATATCCCCCGGCTGGGAATGTTTGCTTGGGGCAAGCCGATCAAGTAACACTCGAGCGAACAATCGCGGCCTGCTATTATCTGTCTACGCGTTCCTTCTCCCGCGTAACAGTGCGTTTCGAATCGCGAATTATAATACGGCCGCTGTCTCTGTTCTCTTGCCTACAGTGGAGTCGTTCCTCGACATGCATTCGTTGCGGATCTTCGTTTATCATTCCCCTTCGTCCGTTTGCAGATACGTTTACGTTTCGTATTGTGTAACGCCGGCATCGCGCCCTTTTCGTTTTTCCTTTTTCAACCGATACATCCGGCCGAGATCCAGAGCGAGAGGAGTGACGTTTACGTTTTAAGCAAACGTGCCGCGCGATCAAACGATTCACGCGATTATAACGTTGTATCACGGAGTATAACGTTGTAAGTTAGTGAGATGTTTAAGGATGAATTCCACGATGTATTTTAATGTTACGACTGTATAAATTAGACTAGTACGATTGTTTCCGTGGTTTTTCCCAGTTACGAGGACGTTTCATCTTTCCCGATACACGTTTTGCATTGCGATTTAAGGCAGCGATTTACTGCATGGATTTGAGATTAGGATCTTCGAAATCCACTACGTAATGATTTTCCGATGTGCATACAACGAAACTGCTTCGTTTGCTATAACCAAGGCAGCCGTGCCTTTCTTTCGGACAATCTTCGCCTATAAAGTTCATGGTGCGCAAAGTCTCGCAGGATTTTCCTTTTTTTTTGTTTTTGCCTTTTTGAATTTTGACATTGAAAACATTTGAAAAAGGCAAGTTCGATGTCGCTTTGGCTAACTTTTATCGCGAGATCCTTCCGAGAATTTTACCGGACACTTTTACAATTACGTGAGTACGTTTTTTATAAGCGTCACCTACTCTTTTGTTTTTGGTACAGAGACCACGTAGTATTGCGGAGATAAAATATATATATATATATAAGAGCATGACAAAAGAAAAATATTCCTCGTTCCTCGCGATCATGTCGATTTTCGTACTTGTAAGTCGATTCTTTTACGGATGATGCGCGTCGTCTCTTGCGTTTTCCGTTTGTTGCGTTCTCTCGAGACACAAAGAATCCGATTGCCGACTCTTTGTGCCGGCACCTCGGACGACGTTCGTCTGTAACGCGCCCCTTAACGCGCGCGGTAACGACCGATAATCGCGGGTGATCTACCTGGTAGATGCAGCAGAGCAGTGATAACCGTTAGCGACAAAACTTGTAGCACGTTTCGACAAGAGCGTTAATTTCACAGTCCGTTCCATAGACAAGTGGTAGCTTTTAGATTGTAACGAGAGAACATCGCGCGCCCGACATACGGAAGCCAAGTACTCGTCGAGAAAGTATGTTTTCTTTTCTCATGTGTGCTGATAAGATCGATGTATTATATACTTCTCGAATAAATAAGTATCATCTAAATTGTAGAGCAATCTGGGGGAGATTTCCGTTTGCCTTTATCGCTACGATTAGCCGGAGTCAGCAGTTCGTACTTGCGAGTTCGATTCGATTTTACTAATTGATCCCAATTTCAATCGCGTCTTTAAAAATAATCAGTTTAATGAGAATGTTAATGTTCAATTTGGTAAGAATTTATTGTGTCTGATTGAAATTGATCGGCGGAAAGCTGACAACTTACGCGTGATATTTTTGCAGCTAACGAATGTATGGAGTCGTGATTTTTGAGTTTTATGCGATTGCTTGATTTACAATTAACTCGCGCGAGCAGAAGGAAATACGATTGGACTGTTGAGATCATTATTAATTATAGATTGTCTTGTTGATTACACTACTGTGATGTCCTTTTTGTTTGAAGAATAATAAAGCAGTTTTGTTATGCAAGTCGTACGCGTTCTACTTCATTTTTTTTCCCGCGATGTTCAAAGCAGAGATCTCGTCTGTACAATTTCGATTTTAATTATTACGAAAGAATAAAATAAATACGAAGATTGTAAGGATGAAGACGAATTTAAAATTTTGTTGCGGCGGTCGTATATGAGTTTATCATAATCGCATCTTCTCGGTATTTATGATCAGATCCGTATTAAAATGATTAGTGCGTTTTTGCAATGTCGGCTCGGAGTGAGTTTTTTTGCGTATTGAGATCATGTTTTTCAAGATTACAAGTAGCCTTGCCTGCTGTTTTAAGTATTATTTTGATTATAATATATATAATAAATTATATATATATATAATAAATTATTGCTTTTACTCTCGAAAAATTTAAAATATTTAACATAGTTTATGTTATAACAGGCCGACTAACGTGCGCGTTTTCACTAATAGATTAATTTTAAATATGTAGATCAATTTTTCGGTTCAACTTAATTCTTTGAATTAGGAAAAGATGAAGAGAGAAATTGGACCGAGATTAAAGCTAATCTTAAATCTTGCCGTCGAAATAAGAAGAAATAATTCATGGAAATAAGACATAAATATAAAAGAATCAAGGATAATATTTGTAGCTCGAATTCATATTTGAGATCATCTTAACTTTGCCGATTTTAAGATATCCAATCGATGGATGGACAAACGTTCCAATTTCCTAGTCCCTAGTGCGGCTGGACGCGGGTTCTCGAAAATCGCTCGTGTGAACCGAGCCTAAGGATCGTCGCCGGTGAGTTCGCGAACGCCCCGTCAGCCGCACCATCTACGATGGCCGACAGTCGATGGCTCCGATACACCTCGGTTGTGGTTACCTTAATTTATTGACAAAAATGTAACGCTTCTATTTTTAATTGGCCATGTTACCGCCGCGCACGGCATGACAATCTCCTCGACCACGTTTATGTTATTCTTGTTTCTATAAATATCCGCGCGCGCGCTCGTTACTCGAGATCTCCGTGTCTGACATCGACGCGAAGATGTCTTCTAAGAGGTATATTCCAATTGTTTTTACTTTGCACCCTCCTTTTCCTTCCCTTTCTCTTCCCTCCCTTTTTTTTTACGTCTCGACACGCGCTGGCTGACTGCCGACCGAATTGTCTTTGAGATATTATTTATAGCAGCGAAATGGAGCATGGATCCTCCGGCGAACGATTTTCGACTCCCCGACGATTGGCTTCCCCCCTCCCGACTCTTTGTACCTTTGTTAACCTGCAATCGTTCATGATTGTTTACGTTGCGACGTCGTCTATGAAAACCCTCGTATGATGAAACAATTCCCTTGCAATCGCGTAAATTTTCTCGCACAGAGTCCTAAACCAATGCAAAGTGAAGATAACAGATAGACGAATTTAATTCACCGAGATTTCAAGTCATTCAAGCCTAAGAATAAGCCTCGTGCGAGATGTACAAGAGATTCTTTCGTTTTTAGCATCGTGAATGTGACATTTGTTTCAGGAATATGTACATTTTTATTTACATTATATTTTTAGTGAATTAAAAAAGTTATCGGAAGAAAGTCTGACGAGACAGCCAGAAGAAGTATTTGATGTTATATGCAAGCTGGGAGAAGGGTAAATCTCTGATGTCTACTAAAATGGCAAGAAGCAGACTTCTTTTTTCACTGTTTCTAAATATGTACGTCTGTGCAGATCTTATGGGTCAGTTTACAAAGCGTTGCATAAGGAAAGTGGACAGGTACTTGCTATTAAACAAGTGCCAGTGGATACCGACCTACAGGAGATTATTAAGGAAATATCCATTATGCAGCAATGTGACTCTCCATATGTTGTTAAATATTATGGAAGTTACTTTAAGAATACAGATTTATGGGTAAGTTGGTGCACGTCGCTGTATTTTACCATTCTAAATAAACTGGATGATTTATCGATGATGTCGTAACTTGCAGATCGTGATGGAGTACTGTGGAGCTGGTTCTGTTAGTGACATTATGAGGCTAAGAAAGAAAACTCTTCAGGAAGATGAAATCGCAACAATTTTGAGTGATACTCTAAAAGGACTGGAATACCTCCACTTGAGAAGAAAAATTCATAGAGACATTAAGGCTGGGAATATCCTTCTTAATAACGAAGGCCATGCAAAATTGGCTGATTTTGGTGTGGCGGGTCAATTAACGGTGAGTTACGGAGAGAGGCTCTTGGAGGTCAAAATCTAAATTGGATTCTTTGGAATAGGATACTATGGCTAAACGTAACACGGTCATTGGTACACCATTCTGGATGGCACCAGAGGTAATACAGGAGATCGGTTACGATTGCGTGGCCGACATTTGGTCTCTAGGAATAACGGCTTTAGAAATGGCCGAGGGCAAGCCGCCTTATGGTGATATACACCCGATGAGAGCAATATTTATGATTCCGACTAAACCACCACCTAGTTTTAGAGAACCTGATCAGTGGAGTCCGGAATTTATCGACTTTGTCAGTGGGTGCCTTGTAAAAAATCCCGAAGAGAGAGCTACTGCAACCGAGCTTTTGCAGCACGAATTCATAGGTGAGTAAAAGATCGAAATCTATCAATACTTTATCGATATATTTTATCAATTTTTAAAAAGTGATTTTAATAAGTTTGTATGTGTCACATGATTGCAGGTAATGCCAAACAGCCAAGTATCTTGAGTCAAATGATCGCCGAGGCTCATGAAATACGAGAAAAGCAAAGCGCACATAGAGCTCACGTTATAAACAACGTGGCGATTAAAAGTCAAAATCAGGCAGAGGATTCGGTAGATACTTAAAACTAATCTATACACGAATAATATGTTTGATTCGTATACATACATATGTAACACTGTGTCTGTGTTGTAAGGATGAGGACGATTGTAGTGGAACTATGAAACCATTACCAGAGGATAGCAGGACTTTAGTGCCGAGCCACGATCTTCCAGACACGGGTACTTTAGTTTCGGCAATGTTGGACTTGGGTACAATGGTTATTAATAGTGATACCGATACCGAAGCTACCATGAAGAGTTAGTAAATCTTAATTAATCTTTAAATCTCAGTAGGAAAGTGATTCACAACTAATTTTTTCAGGACATAATACCGGTTCTGTGGAATCCAGCAAGAAATATCGACCATTATTCTTAGATCACTTTGATAAAAAAGAAGCGCCTGAAATTGGAAAAGTAATCTTTCTCATATTACTTTAAATTACTCAGGCATGATTTATGTTTAAAAATATTAATGATATTAAAAAATGTCAATGATATTATATAGGGTAATGGGCAGATGTTGGGAGCACACAATATGGAAAATGCGAACAAATTGGAGCAGCAAAGTCCAATCGAATCTCATAGGTTTCAAAGTCATTTGCAACTTCAGCTGCAGAATCAGATCTCTCATCCCGTGCCAGAACAACCATACAACAATATATCCAAGTTTCAAAATGTCTTCACGGAACGTGATTTCGATTTTGTGAGTAAAATTTTTTTCAGCATTTATTTTAAGCATTTACGTAATTTATTCGCGCGATATATCTCTGATTATTGACATAACCGGAAAGAGACAACTAATCACTTTGTCTTATAACAACATACGATTCGCATTTGGAATAATGCCGCTTTAGGCATTATAAAAAAAGATAACTTGAATATATAGAGAAGCCGTATCCTGCAGTTGAAGTTTCTCTCTTACGAGGAACTACAGCAACGAATGGCTAGTCTGGATGCGGAAATGGAGCGGGAGATCGATGAGTTGAGAAAAAGGTATCAAACGAAGAGACAGCCTATTTTGGATGCCATGGACACCAAGAGGAAACGTCAACAAAACTTCTAACAGTCCTCCTTTACGCGAATAAGTGATGACGGATAGACAAAGGGTGTACAGTTGTATAAATGAATAGATTTTATTCGCGTCATCCCTGGTTTCATCAAAGAGAAGAACATTGCTCCCACATGGTGAATATTTTACCTCATAAACGAACAAACATATTAGCGACTGTGAATGTTTCCTGTTTACTCGCAATCACAATGTTGCTCTTCTTTATGAATCCTGGGGTATTATAGCTAGTAATAGCTAATAGCCTCACGTCATCAATGTAAATTATTTTACGTGATTTAGGTGAAGAAACAATCACTATACTTAATTTTTATATTATGTTTATCTATATTTACTGTTAAATATAGCCTATTCTTATAGAGATATTCTGAAAGACTCCTCTAGGGTCGTTAGAAAATAAAAAGGAATGCAATAAGAATGCAGAGACAAATGCATCATGATTATAATCGTTTTTTATCGAGAAAGAAATTTTATATTTACTTGGAAAAAAATTGGTATTTCATATCATCGTGCTACGCTAGTCATTTGTAATGCCATTTTATCCAGGATATAAAAAGATCATTTTCATGTAAAATGCACTTAAACGGCTAAGCAGTTTTTGAGTGTGAATGCTCTATTTAATCATGACAGTTTGAAATAAGCGAACAAGGCTGTAAGATTTAATTTACTTTTTATTCTACTGCCATAAGTAGACTCTCTACTCATTCGTCTAGTACTAACAACTAACTTTAGTTTACGCCAATTCTCTAATTATATTTACTTTTCAAGTTGCAAACATGTCCAACACCAATATGATCGCAATTCTAAAGTAACGAATAGTGTTCTTCAGTATGCAGCATCATGTTAAAAAGAAATGATGCCGCATTCTAATGAGATATTTCATAAACGAACTTACTAGTATTAGAGTCTTCCGCGCGCCCTATTAGAAAGTATTTTCCAGTATGCTCTAATTTACTTTGTCATAATATGGAAATTGTTGAAACTGAAATTTATCAGATTCCACTAACGATAATGGTATTTTTAGACTAATATAAATAATATAAAATATGCCTTACAATAACCATCTTATGTATAAAACATTAAAAATTTTTGACCGCATATTTTTTGTGATCGTTATAAAATAAATATATTTGTACGTGCCATTAATATGGCGAATAATCATAGTGGAAAAGTAATTCCTTGCTGACGTCTGGACTATTTTGCAAGTAGGAAATAGAGCTATACTTAAACGTGCTATAGAGCTGAACTTCAATTTTCTTTTCTTTAAAAATAATACAGAATAACAACATATTTTTGATATAGAAGATATGCACATTGTCAATGAAATAAGATCTGAATTTGAGGCGTATATATTATCCATTTTGGTATTCAGGAAAGAAGTGTAATATTAATAAAGTTTTTAACCGAAACAGAATTAAATCGCTTCACAAACAAAATTATACTTCAATATCGTTTTATATACGAAACGCAATATATAAAATACATAATTTTTTTTAGAGATTCTTTTAAGTAATTTAAATATGTTTGATCACTTTTATATGTGTTAAAATTGTGATTGTTTTATTGTTTTCTCTCATATTAATTCATACAATACATTGGAACATGGGAATGTTTGTAAATTGCATTCTTATATAAAATTATAGATCTACTTTATATTTTTACAGTTTATGCTGCTGTAAAAAATCTTTTTTCTTAAGCTTTTATGATCTGTATCCTAATGTTCTGCGCCATCCGTTCTAGGATTAAAAAAGTAAAGCGAACAAAAATTTATACAAAAATGTCATAAAAAATACACTAATGCATTTTCTACATGATTGTCATTTAGCTTTAGCTAGCAATCACTTTTCATACGAAGATTTATAGTTATATTTCATGAAGCAATATAATCCATTTTTGTTTTGGAGATATGGCTTTGTATGCATATCTAATCATGACAGTTTTATTATGACCATGATTTTTACATTCATATTGTGTATTGTACAATCTATTACAGTGTTTGGCTGAAACATAGAGACTGAAGGCAGAAGTATGTTTTTCGAGTGAATGATTTAGTGAAAACTATAGTTTGATAATAGAACGTAACAACATATAAAATGATTGCTATTTAATATTAAAGCGAGATATTAATAGTTTTGTTTAAGATAATTACAGAAGCAAATATTAACATGCTGCCTTTTCAATCATTTTGTTTAATAATAATAAAACATTATACAAACTATGCGCGTTTGATCTCTTCAGTTTGAGTTTTTTATTAATGATATGAGCGTATCATTAATATTAATCCTAGTAAGTACCTCGTGCATAAGTATGTCTATACAAAGTTTTGGTCCAAGTTAATTTCCAATTTATACCATATTGGTTATCATTGGACGGTATATAAAAATGTATAAAGAATGTTTTATAAAAAGTTATCAATAAATATAAATGCATTTTAATCACATACAAAAACACACTAAACACGCATCATTCAACAAAGTCTTGAAAGCTACCTATCATTAATTTTTAAATTGGAAATAGTTTCAATGATTTGTAAAATATCTTAAAATATATATCTTTTAAAAAAATCGTTTCATACCCTGTTACTTTTTATCACTGTGTTTATATGTTAATCTTCAAAATTCATTTAGCTCATAAATCATCATCTCCTATCATACGAAAAACATTATTTTCTACGACATCAAGGTCTGTTGTCTGAATCTCAGTAACAGCTCTTGAATCATCTGATTTTTTTGACATCACAGCCGACCATTTGTTAGCAAGTTTCTTTATAATTGGCCCCGATTTAGAATGATTATTATTGGCACATTCTCGCAGCGGCGATCCTGTAATGATACGACTTTGACCGTCCCTCATAATATACGTCCACGATTTTCCAGGTTCTGCCTAAAAATATCACACACTTATGAATGAAGAGACTTGATTCAAGCATTTAAGTAAGCATTTAATTTAAAACAGTTTATATAACAACCTGAGTTCTGCTCCCTACTACGGATTTCTGCAATAATTCTTCAATCATGGCTTGCAGACAAACAGACATTAAAATCGCTTGTTCGGATACAATTGTAACCCATTGTAATTCATTCCTGGCAATTAGATATTCGAAGGATAACTCCAGACTGCATTCGTTATTATCCTCATGATGATCCGTTCCCTAGATGAATCCATAATTTATATCGACAATCTAAACAAAGTTTCTCATTAAGATATTCATAATACCTACATTTTGTATAGTAGTAATACGCCAGCATCGTATTCGCGACACTTTAAACACAACTTCGTGCTCTTCGGACGATAATACGCGTAAATTCAATTCATTTCCACCTATAGCGAACAATACTTTCGAGTTGCGTTCGGGATAATCACAATAACACGGTTCAAATTGTATGTAGCCATAGTATTTCAAGTGACAAACTACATTCAGGTACTGAAATAATAAAGAAACCATAAATTATTCAAAAAAAATTATTTATTTCTTACAATGAATATACCTCTTTTCTACTCTCGGATTTTTGCAGATTTTCCAATTGGTACCGCACTTCTTTGGTAACCGGAATCCAACCGCTGCAAATTTCCGCAACCGCTTGAATGTACAATAAATTTAACGTTACCGGATCATTCAACAACTCAACATCGTATGTTGTATCCCAGTAATTTTTTCTGAGAACAATTCGCGTATCCGTAGAATTCATATATTTGTATGTTATAAACGGCGATTCAAAATCTTGTAATTTCCGCAATACTGAGATAAAAAAATACATATATTAAAAAAGAAAATATGTGGATGTATTATAATAAAATGCTATAAGAATATATATACTTACTTTTAATACTACTAGATAACTCATCTTGTACAATAATAAATAGTGCAAAATGGAAATAGTATTTTTCTGCTAACTTTATATGTTTGTATACTCTCTATAGAAAAGAAAGTATTTTAACAATTGTCATGTACATGAAATCTTTTTTTATACATATTAATTATTGAAAATAATATACCTTTAAAACTTCACTAGAATGCTCTCCTGGTGAAATATTTAACGAAATTTTTGATCCATTCATAAGAAATATATCTAAAGTCTCCTGCTCAGACAGGCCTTCGACAGTCTCTTGTTGAGCACTCAATAAAAATCCATTTAATATTTCGGAGTTATTTGTGGCTATATTTTGACCGATGGATTGAATATATTTCTCCAGAGCCAGTCGCCGTTCCTCTTGCTGAGTGGCAGTCAAAGGAAAGAATTTCTTTGGAGGAAATATAGGTAATGATATGTTGAGGTCCTTTGACAGTTGTACATGCAGATTGTACAGCTGTTTGTATCTCGCGGTACAATGAAATAATCCATTGATATGAATATTATACCCCTGTAAGAAATATTATATTATCAAGAGATATTATATAAAAATTGAGCACACAATGTACAATAAATAATAAAACGTCATCAATACTTACGATATACGCATTTCCAGCTTTATCTAGAAATTCTTGAGTATCTGGTATAGAAAAGTGCATCTTGACAGTACAAGAATATATTGAAAGATAAAAATATTGTTATAAAATCATATTATCTGTGACAAAATTTGTTGTCTTCTTGATATCCTCCTCAGCATAGCAGCATCTGTGAAAGAAGACGAAGCGTTGAATTAAAGTAAACATAAAGGTTTCAAATTTTCCAATTTACTAGAATAAAAACTGCGTCTAAAATCAACACGTGGGCAAATCGCTGTGCAATGAGTCATTATTCACTACGGAGCGACGTTCCCGGATATAAGCGAAACAATCCGCCCACCGGCCGAACGTGTCTCTCTCTCTCTCTCTCTCTCTGTATTTTCTTGGAGAGGAACGACCCCGAGACCCGGATCGCGGCGGAAAGAAAGCGCTGTCCTAATAATCCCGAAGCCATGGTGGAAGCCATGGGATATCTTTTACGGAGTTCGCATCGACATCCGTTGCGCGTTTTCGTACTCACGTATCGCTGTGCGACTTTCGTCGTTTGCGGGACCGCATACGTGACAGCGTGCCCAATCGGTCGTTCACACCCACTCGCGCGTTACGTTTCACGCGATTACTGACACGCATTTAAATCCCAAGACGGCTCGCGGCTGCTACGCCACGAGAGCGAGAGAACGCATCGCACGCGCGCTCGCGAGCTTGCGCGTGAATGACATGATCTCTTTCGAGATCGCACGTCCCCCCCCCCCCTCTTTCCTTTTAGCAGAATAAAAATATATCAGAAAATCTGCATTATCATAAAAACGTATTCCTTAAGTAATTTTTAAATCTAAATTAAAATTTTAATTGAAAGCGCATGTAATTATTTTAATTCAATCTTCAATTCCAGAGATCCAAGTATTGTATCTCGGTCCACAACAAATCGCAATGAAAATGAGACGATAGCGATGTGTTTATTTATATACTATTGCACATCATCGATGCGCGTATGCATCGGTGTGCTCGAATTTAATATTAAAATGTGATTTGATATCGATAACATAACAAATTTTTTTTTCAAAACAATGAGCGCCGATTTCCTCTTGAATCAATAATCTGACGAATGGCTGATGAATATCTATACGGCACGGAAGTGCCAACTTAACCTTCAAGCGTCAGACAGTCTTGACGTAGTGATGTCGGGACGTTGTTGATTGTTGCTGATATTTCGAAAGAATTGACTGAGAGAGAACGTGGTTTTGCACAGGAAATACAAAAAGGAAGCCTTTAGACGATCGATTTGATAAAATAGATAACGTTTAGGTGAAATAAATATCGATATATGAAACACTATGCTCGCGCTGAAAGATTACGGTAGCAGCGACGAAGGTAGCGAGACCGAAAACGTCGACTTCGCGTCCACGTTTCCCAGTGACAAGTTCGCGACTAATCTTCAAATATGCTCCGCTCCGGAAGTCATACCTACCGTAAGTATTCACGTGCGTTCACTCCATTTTCAATTGCTATTTTTTTGAGGTTATAAACACTCCTTATTGCCACTTTACAAATGTTCCTTTTGATGAAAAAGAAATGAACGGTCACTTATCCCGATGGATGATATTTAGGGAACAGAATTATGCGTAAAACACATAGATCCGACTGCAACGGAAGTTACGCATAATCCAAAATATGAGGAACTTTTTGGACCCGAGGTGGGACCGGAAAATCCATTCAAGACGCAGCAGCAACGCGCGGTGAAAAACATATTGTCTGGATATGTAGAACGCGCTCATATAAGCGAATTTCAGTTTGAAAATCAAAGGAGAACATTTACCAGTTACGGTATGTATAATATAAAATTTACATTTAATATGTATAGTTGATGATTTACATTCTTCTATCTTATTAAAATCTTATGAAATTTTATTTTTCAAAATCTTATTGTTTTATATTTTCATTCTAATAGTCTAACAAAATATGCTTATCTGTATCTGAATATTTGAGATATTTTATCTTAAATCAAATAGGTATATTTAATATCTAAGTTTTAATATCTATTTCTGTTATCAGGATATGCACTTGATCCAACTGTAGATGGTAGTGCAGATGAAGGTAGAATTATGATTGGTGCAACGGAAGCGGCAGAAGAATCGGGCGGTAAGACTGTTTTTGAAAATACTACCCTGAGACCCTCGGACAAACGAAAAAGGCACAGAAACAACAATCCATCGGATATAGAAGGTTTTTTGGGTCCTTGGGGTGGTTACATTGACGAGAAACGAGTTGTCAAGCCAAGCGAAGAGGAAGCCGCTGAGTTGGAAGAAATCTTAGCTAAACGAAATAAACGAGGAAAACAGACGGAGGAGAAACCACTCGAAGAGAAAACAGTATTACATAGTAATATCTTTATATTTTACCGATATATATATATATATATATGCAAATATAATAGTAACAAAATTGCCTTTTATATAGAATTTTTAGAATTTTATCATTATCTAAAGCTTAAATTAAATTTATTAAGATAAAACTCTGAATCAATATGAATATTGTTTTAAAATTAAACTGATATTTGATAATTTTACATTGCAGTCAAAGACAGTGTGGATTATCAGGGACGTTCGTTTTTGCATGCACCTCAGGATGTAGGCGTGAATCTCAGATCGGAATCGCCACCCGATCGTTGCTTCTTACCAAAGGCGCAAATTCACACATGGGAAGGCCACACAAAAGGCATCTCGCAAATCCGATGGTTCCCACGTACTGCGCATTTATTACTATCTTGCAGTATGGATTGTCGAGTGAAGGTATTTGATGTTTATTTTAATGACGATTATTTTAATCTGTTAACATATTACTTGCAAATATCATTGCATCATGTTATACTAATATGTTTTATTGTGCACAGTTGTGGGAAGTATATAAAGATAGGAGATGCGTTCGTACATACTATGGACATCGACAAGCAGTACGGGACATAAGTTTTGACAACGACGGCAAGCGATTTTTATCAGCGGCTTATGATCGCTACGTGAAGCTTTGGGATACAGAAACGGGAGCTTGTATCAGTCGCTTTACGAGTAGAAAAATCCCATACTGTGCTAAGTTTAATCCCGATCCAGATAAACAGCATCTCTTTGTAGCTGGTACCAGCGATAAGAAGATTATTTGTGTAAGTAGAAAAACAGATTTCTCAAAAACAATGTATTAATAAAATTTAAGATTTTGATGTTGGTACAATGGTAGGAACAATAATCAGTGCAAAAATAGAGCATTATTTGATAACATATCTTTAATTAAATATTAATAATTTAATATCTGTTACAGTGGGATATACGTTCTGGTGAAATAACACAAGAATATGATAGACACTTGGGTGCTGTGAATACCATCACATTTGTTGACGAAAATAGACGATTCGTTACAACTAGTGATGATAAAAGTCTTCGGGTTTGGGAATGGTATGAATCCATTTTTTTCGCAAAGAAGTATTTTTAAAAAATGATCTAGTATTAAAAATTAATTCCTTTTTGTACAGGGACATTCCCGTGGATATGAAATACATAGCTGATCCATCTATGCATTCTATGCCGGCAGTAACACCGTCACGAAATCAGAAGTGGCTCGCTTGCCAAAGCATGGACAATAAGATCGTTATATTCTCGGCGTTAAATAGATTCAAAATGAATCGAAAGAAGACGTTCACAGGACACATGGTCGCGGGGTACGCATGTGGTTTAGACTTTTCGCCAGATATGAGGTAATTTATATTAAAAAAATATAGCATAATATGCAATATCTTATTTGTAACCTTGATTATTTTTATGAGAAACAATCAAGTTTTTAATAAAATATACTTGTTCTTATTTCAGTTATTTGGTATCGGGCGACGCAGATGGTAAATGCTACATATGGGACTGGAAAACAACAAAGTTGTACAAGAAGTGGAAGGCGCACGATGGCGTATGCATTGACGTATTGTGGCATCCACATGAGCCTTCTAGACTTGCTACTGCTGGCTGGGACGGTAAGATCAAGTATTGGGACTAAAATGTTTCCAACGAGCCGTAAGCCACAGTTAAACAGCCTTGTTAACAACAGAGATATTTTGTATATTTGTAAATAATAAATATTGGTAATTAAAGGAAACATAAGATTTTTAAATATTGATTAATTGCCAATGAGAATGCATGAATGAATGTATGAGTGCTCTTTTAATATTATAAATTACATATAAATAATATAAAATTATTTCTCTTTTAATTAGAGAAATTTTGCTTTTATTTTCTCAATCCTCCTTTCATTACCTTTTCGCTAATACCTTATCCAATTTTAAATAATCGAATATATCATCCTGAATGCGTGTAATCAAGTTTGATTGTTTCAGTAGAAGACTCGTCGCGTTGCTATACAATCGTGACGGCACACGACACGCATAATACGCAATACTATTGAATCCTGTTATCTGACGACACAAATATACCCACCATTATTTAACATACCACTTCTCTCCAACCCTCCCCGATACCAGTGAGTTAGCAACCCTGCTCCGCGGGATATGGCGTGTGAAAAATCAATAGTGCGCGCGTTAGTGTACCACGTACGCTCGTGCGATTGCTTTCGTATTTTAGATTCGGTTGAAAAATCACGCAAAACGAACGTGCCATCGAGAATTCTTCGCCTATGCCAAATACAGCATCCCGCCCATGAAATCCCTCGTGAATTGTAAGCGTTATGCGAGCGGTAGATATTTATCAAGACTGCAGGTAGAAGTGTCTATTATCACGCAGTAAAGTGAAAAGTGAGTTTTCTGTTTACATGCACGCGTTGTGTCTGGCGTTTATGAAACTTATTATTACGACTATTTCGTCATTTTGATAAATTTCGGTAAAAGATGAATTCTTGGTTTAAAAATTATGAGTTTCACGTATCAAAAGCATACGTATCTTCTTCTTTCTGTTGAATTGTTTTTTATATTGCACGAACAAATTTAAAGAAATAAAATTTGCTCTCTTTTTTTTATGAAGAACTCATTTGATGAAGTATAATATACTTCAACATTATCATCTAGAAATAGAATTTTATGAAATTTCGTACAATAATTTTTTTACAATATATCGAATTTATATTTGCCATAAATTCTATAAATTTTATACTTTGAAAAGATTGAGAGAAGAAAGATATAATGATATATAAACAAATATGTAAAAATCAAATTGTACGTTGTATTATTGAATTTTTTGGCTGTGGGATAAAAGAAATATCGCTATCGGAATGTTAAGGTGTAGGAAAAAACATTTCTGAAGATGGACGGGCCCGGATTAGGATACTCGTATCATCTTCCATCCGCTGGTTGGAATCTCAAAGTCAGAAACGCATTATCGCAATTCAGTGACCTTTTTAGCGAATTTAACAAATATATCGCACCGGCATATCATCATGATCGCTGTGAAAGGTACGTTGCTCTGGAAAATCATTCAAAAACGGAGATTCATTAAAGAAACCATGATGTAAAAGCTATTTTATTAAATAATATTTTGCTCATATTTCAATTTTAATCTTTGCTCCTTTTTTTATTAATAAATCTGTAAGAATGTGTAAGAATGTAGAATAGAAACTACCTAGAAAAAGTCTACTACATTGCCATACTCTTTTTTTTATTATTATAATATATTTAAAAAATATGTTAACTGTTAATTTGCGCGAATTTGTATATATATATATATATAATGATAATTTGTGTGTGTATGTGTATATTAATTTAACTCTCATGCATTTGCCATACAGATCCGTGCAGATGCGTTTATATTCGATGCACAAGAGGGAATTTGTTATGGTGTTTGTTGCCTTTTTCGCGTGTTTTGGATTAGCGATTTTTATCGGCCTCGCCGGTGAGTATCAGCAATAATTTTCCACTTACTTTGAAATAAAAGAATTTGACAGCATTACTGTTATTAACCTCGTTAAATATATTGAAAAATTGTATCGTTGTATTAACGCTTTTAAAGGACCGCCTATAACGTCGACTAGCGAACAAAAAGCGCATTTGAATGGCAGCGAGATGGCCACTGGTCCATTCATCATGAAGACGCCTCTGTTATCCACGTATAGCCAGCAATTATGGGTGATTGCCAAGCTATCGACATCAAATAACGACGGTAATATACAATTTTCGATCTAATAGAGAGAAAAGTATTTATGGGACATAAAATTTTGTCAGGGAATAGGATAATTACTCTGCACTTATCTCTTTATGTTAAATGATGACTATTTGCCAATTTAAAAGTAATCCTTTTTTCTCTCTTGACTATTAAAAAAAATTAAATAAAATTAAACAAGTTTCTTAATTTCTTAATAATAAAATTTTGTCCTTATGATTACGATAATAAAAATCCAGATATATCTGTATTTTAGTTTATTTGAGATCATCATTTATTTCGTCCTTATTTTACAGTTTTATTATTCTCAAATATTAATTATAGATGATGATTTGTAGATGAGAGATACGACAAAGGCTTTCAAGTTAGTGTCTCCATAGATGGTATCACTGCTGATCGCAAACTCGTGTCTGTATTACCTCCAGAAGCTGGACATAATCGGTAAAAATGCAATAGAAATATCTTGTGTTCTTGATAATTAATGTTGAAACATGAAGCGAGATTAATTATTAAAACTTATTATGCTTTAATAATGTATAACAAATGAAAAGAAAACTGGAGTTTATATTATTGAGTAAGATGCATAAATTAATATAGAGAATCTCTAGCGACCGAGTAACAATATACGAAATGATGACTATTATTGTTTTCTAGAACCAGACACTTGAAGTGCGAAAGGCAATCTTGCGAGGAATTGGTCGTTGCCCATCTCGGATTCCTCGATTATAGCTATTATATAATCACTGTCCGCTTCCATGGACTTGAAAGCTTCCATCAGCGATATACGATACGAGAACTCACATTCTACGTCAGTAAGCACTGCATGAAATGATCACACTCGTATGGAGACAATTCCGAAACTTGAGTGCCTTATTTCTTTCTTTACGTTTCTCCTATTTTCTCTTGTTTACAGTTTAAAAACTACAATCCGGCGTTCACGCAGATTGAAATCTGGTTCCGACTGATTTTTTTATTGACCACGTTCGGAGTAATGGTAATCCACAACTACAATAATGGCAATGCGTAAAAGATAGAGTTAAAATAAATTGAAAGCTATTCGTTTTTGTAAAATTAAACGGATAATACTAGATGATCAATATTAAAGATTAGTTTTAAAACGATGCACAAGTTTATATTTTTATTATATTATTTTTCGAGTAAATATTGTAGAACAAAAAGAAGTTTAATTCTTTATTGCATTGTGTCATTTTCGAATAATGAATTAAATACAATAAATGTATTTAATTTTAAATTTAACTAGCTAATCTCCATGATCTCGATGATCAAAAACTCATAATTTCGTAAAATAGATTCCTGATGATTGCTTTTTAACTCGGCTCGATTCTTTTCGCGGATATTTAAAGTCTGTTCTAGAAATCAAAAGGAAAAATTCGCTTTTAGTGCTGGTTCGGCCATTCGCTTAGAAAGTATCCGTTGCATGATTGGTCGATAGAGCAAAAATGGATCTCTATACTTCTTCCATTATTGATTCTGTACAATAGTAAGTTTTCGACATCTCTTATCATATACATTTTTCATGATTTTCGATATTTTATTGAGCTTACACTTTAATTGAATAGATCCACTGTTTCCTATGACTTTCTTGGTGAACTCTTGGGTACCTGGTATGCTGGATGCAATTCTACAAACAACTTTCTTATGTGCTATTTTGATGTTTTGGCTTTGTGTCTATCATGGCCTTAGACAGGTACTGACATTGTCAAAAAAAGAAACATTAATTAATCCTGGCACAAAGCCATAATAGAAGATTAAATTAGTTGGTTAATTTTCATCATACATTATTATCTATTACTAATAGATTATTAAAATTTGGAATAATATTTTTATTAAAGAAATAAAATGAGTATGCACTTTTTTTATATTTTAGATATCAATACATCTTATTTTAAAATAAAAATTTTTCTGTTATATTTTTACAGTTGTTACACTTATCGATTAATTGACAATTTGTTTATTTGTTTAGAACGAGAGACGGCTTATCACGTTTTACTTGCCCAAACTCTTAGTGGTCGGTATGTTATGGGGTGCGGCATTGACTCTCGCCACATGGCTCCGTTGCACCGAGCTGGAGGATCCCACTTATAATTATGTTCTTGATACATCGAATTACTACGTAAGTTTTACGTGCTTATTAATATAAATTATTACAGAATAGAATATTTATTCATTTAGAGATTGTTACAATACGTTAAAAAAATACTAACATCTATTATATCAATGTATAAAAATGCCCAGTTATTTTCTACATTTAACAAACGTATAGATAATAGATCATAAATGAAATCTTTTACATTTTCAAAACTCCATCAATTTATAATACGATGCGCCACGTTTCTCCTCCATAATCTCAGCAACTCCGACAATTCGAATTGTAAGGCCAGTCGCATACTTTGAGATATGGGTCGAAGTTTAATCCGATGGGACACGCCTGTAATCGAGGCGTTCCCCAATTGCACTGATAAAATCTATCGCACAGAAAGGGATGTGGTAGTAACAGCGGACCCAAATGATGAATCGGGCATTGTGGAAATGGTCGCGGGCAACCGATCCAAGGCGAGTCGCAACCGGCCTGCCACGGCCAGTCACACACCTGGAGAACGGGATTGAAGTGCAACTCCTCTGGACACTCGAAGAGCATCGGCATGCCCCAGTCGCATTTGTAGAACTGAAATTGTTATAGAACTTTTTTTTTTATGTACAAAGGAATTCAATACTTGGAATGTTACTGATGAGTTCTCTAAGCTATCAAGAAGAAAGAGCGAATTAAACTTATAGAAAATGTTGGGGCATCAATAATTACAATCAATCAAAAGTTAAAAATTCACTTTATCAATTCCTTACAATTTATCCTTCTTTCTTCTTTCCACGAGGAAACTTACCAAGCTACAATTAGTCGAATGAGGCAACAGCACTGGATGTTCGTGTTGTGCGAATCCGTCGCACGGATTTTTCTCTTTCGTTTCAATTGCAGTCAGATTTCTCACAATGTTGATCTTCAGCTTCACTTCGCACATTGCTTTAGCGTCAGGATCATACTCATGCACCTGGTAACCCCGATCGCGATTCTCGTGATTCGTCAGATCTTCCAACGGACACAAGAGTTGCATTGTGCAGCTTACTTGCAGTGGCTTCGGCTCACTGTATTTCGCGATGTCTTTCCGTAATTCCACTGGACATTCGACGATCGTGTACAATCCGCTTATCCTTAGTGAAGCTTGTAGTATAATAATGCCGATCGCTAATCGATTAAATAGTTAGTTTATTCATTGATATATGTGATATATTTCATTGATCAAATGATCGAGCAGAATAACAGTTATTATAAGTTATTCTCTTTATTTTGAGAAAGAAAAAAAATTTGGAATAATTACTGGATGTAAAACATCTTGATATTTTATTTGAATATCCTTTTATATAAATAATTCTCTATGGATGAAGAATATATATGAATCATGTTATTAAACATAATTCTTTTCTTATTTGTTATATTTAGTTTTGATTATATTTAGAATTTGTTATATTTAGTTAAATTTGAAATATATTATATATCTAAATAATTTTGCACAAAATATTATATATTATATTGTATTATAATTTGTTGCAAAGAATTGTACAAGTAATTTTATTTCTATTAACTCTTGTCAGGATTATAAATTTACTCGATTAAAATATTTCTTACTAATTTGTACCACTGTTTTTTCCAGGAAAAGATTAAAAAAGAGTTAAGATTAAATACTCACTGAATTGTTTCATGTTCACAAATGAATAGACCAAAAATAATTTTTGTAATTGTTCTTGCACGTTCGTTGCACCTGTAATGCTCTTCTTTTTGCACGCGCAGATTCGATCGCGATTCAATACTGATAACTTCTTAACGTTAGTTTCTCATGTTGTATTTCAAGATTACCAGTTCTTGCTCTTTATTTGGTATCGTATCGAAAGTAGTATAGAGATCGAAACTAGTCTCTATCGAAGAAGAGCGACAAAAAGATGCGATAGCGAAGTATCGATATACGATTGTTTATAATGAAAAATGTATGTAAAAATGTTAAATCTGTATTTTCTAATATACACATCTGTTTTCAGGGTTTCAAGGTATTTTTCTTCACTGTGGGTGGTTTCTACATTGCGTATCTGTTGCTTCTCATTTTAAAGGCGTACAGCGAACTACGATCTATGCCATACTTTGGTAAATATATATTTTATCTCGCCTTCATTTAATAAAAATCATATCGTGTTGTTTATATTTCTTGAACATTATAAATAAATAATTTATATTAAAAAAATATATATATATATAAGAAATATTTAAAAATCGAGCTGATGGCAGATATTTTTATTTAAAAAATTTTATAATAAACTATTATCCATCTCTATTTATTTTTATCTTAGTGAAGCAGAATAAAAACAGAATAAAAACATACATTCTTTAGAATCCTCTCTCTATTATATTGAATTAAATTGAATTTAAGACTTCGAACAACAAATTATGATTAGTTAGATTGATGATAAACGTGCGATGTGTTTTGCAGATTTACGTCTGCGGTTTTTAACATTGCTCGCCGCAGTGGTCGCCGGCGTTTGCAGTTTGGTCACCGCACGTCAATTCGGAGCCGGTGTGTTGGAGGACAGTTTCGCTTCTCGCCTCTCCACTTATTACCGAACGTCCGCGCAGTTCATGGCTCTTTATGGTCTCCTCAATTTTTATTTGTACACCATGGCATACGTTTACGCACCTGCACTCCAGCAGGTTTATGGACAACGTGAGTGTCTTCAAAGAATTATTGCATTACACAATATTTGACATAAAAAATTACTCGTTTACAGTAATGAATTACAAGAGCAAAAATCTTACGAAATAAGATAAAAATATTAAGAATCATAAAGATGAAATAGATATATTCTACCATTTATCTAGAATACAATTTGTTTATTGCAGACTCATCAATAACGAAAGATAGCCCTGCGTTTTCGATGTTCAATGATTCGGAGGAGGAAGTAATATATGGATCGGATGAGGACAGTCGGCGACCGCTGACTCGCGCTCCACGAAACGGAGACGACAGTGACTAAGGGCCTTAAGAAAAAAATTTCATATTCTATGCTAATCGAAACATAGATTAAAAAAAAAATCGATGAGAAAGCTTTTGATTCATGTTTTTACTCTGATTCGCAGTCATACTGCCGTCATTAAAAATTGAAAAAAAAAAAAAAACTAAAGTCGTGTAATTAGCTTGTTGAAGAATCAAATGTTAATTGTAAACGAAGATTTTGTGTCATGTTTATGCAAACTCCGAGGAAGATGCATAGTGTATATAAATTATGAATATATACTAATAATGTGAATTTATGTATTGGATTGTGTATAGAAGTAATGTAAGAATTGATTGAAAGAGGAAGATACGGATAAAACGAAAAAAGTAGAAAAAAATAAAAAAAAGAACAATTTTACAAATTTTTAAAATGTTAGCTGATTTGTAGAATAAGGAAGGAATAGAGTCATGTTGATTTTTTTTATTTATCTATTTTTATAGCAAAATTTTACAAATAAATAAGATGATAGCTAAATATGATGCAATTATGTTTCGTGCAATATTGAATTTTATGCATTTATAATTCTAAAAGTATATTTGAAAATTTATTTATTTTGACGTTATCGTAATATTTGCGATTTCTTATTGTAAATTCGAAATATACTTTTTGCAGTGTACTATACGACGTACATAAGTATTGAAAGAAAAATCATAAACATTGATAAGTCGAACTATTGTGTTAAATACTCATAAGATATCATAGTTTTTATACGAAATGTACTTAACTGTTACACACACACACACACACACACACATATATATATATATATATATATATATATATATATATATATATATATATATATGGTAAGTTTAACACAAATAATAGGTATAGCATCTTTACATGTTATTAAAAATGTTATTATTATCAGATGAAAAATGTGCGCATGAATATAAATGCGTATTTTATACATGGAAATTATATCTAAACTAATCTATAAGAAAAACAGATTTTCGAAAATATTAGAATCATAGCGATTTTACTAATGATTTATATTGACTTTCAGTTTTTCGATTATGACAAAAATTTATTATACAAATATTTGTAAAAAAAAAGTAAAATTTTGCGTTGATAAGTTATTTCTTATCATTGTTCACATGTCTAAATAACACTTGCTATATACTTAATAAAGAAATCTTACGAATCACTAGAATATTTATTATTGTCATCAAACTGTTTGCATTTATAACTTCAGGCCAACATTCTATCTTATTCCGCTTTTTCATTTTTGTGATCCTGTTTCTTCCTAATGTCATATCACAAAACACATAAAATTTCACAAAAGTAAAATAAAAGAAAGAAGAAAATTTATAAGGATTTCAATATTCAAAAGAAAATGATAAAATAATTTCATTCTGTTACATATCGAACTGTTACATATATCTTCCATTAAATTTTATGAATTTTAAATAATAATGAACTAATTATATATTATATGTCTATAATTATATTACATTAATGTATATGTGTGTTATATATATATAATTAAACAATATATAAATGCTCTTTAAATTCTATATCTATATAGATTATATACTTTTAAGATTTCAAACGACGTCAAAAAAAATATGAGATAACAGGGAGTGGAAATGAAACGCACATACTTTTGCCATTCAATGTATGGTTTTATATCATAATGTTATTACAGAAATGGTATTTCATAATTAATTAAAAGTAATAGTAGTTTTATTGGTAAATCACTCGCGCGGGTGCGCCGACGGATCGACCTCGTCGCTTTCGAGACGTCGGCGTTCACATCAATCGACGCGCACACACGGTTTCTTTTCCATTTCTTTTTTTGTTCAATTACATTTTCTTTTTGCATCAAATCTTCCCTTTTTTTCACCTTTATCATTATTATCATCATACATAATGGAAAAAAATGTTACATTTGTACAGCCATCATATACATGTTACATTTAGAATACCGTTAATCCATTATCCACTTTTTTGTCTCGTTAAATGTGTGTATAGAGAGTGTCATGTGTTTTCTTTCCTTTTTCTCTCGGCATGTGTATGTGTATGTGTGCGGATGGTGTGTGTGTATGTGTGTGTGTGTGTGTGTGTGGATATGCCTACTTAATGAGAGTGAAAAATGCTATTTAGTCTCAACACAAACTACCAGCACGGCTCTCTGCATCGTACAAGTCGATCGTTAGGAGGTGGATCTCCAGAAAAATTTCCGTGGAATTCGGATTTATATTTTCGCATCTATGTATACATATGTATGCCCAATATGTCGAGAGGGAGAAATAGTGCGCAAATTGCGACTACGTCCTCAACCTCCCGCTAACAATGTAGATCGCCCTACGTGCAATTTGTATTAAATCTATAGAATGTGGCGGAGAAAGAGAGAGAGATGACAATAAATAAGACCTAAAAGTAGGTATTTTCCGCTGCGTACAAAAAAAAAAGAGATAAAACTCAAGCAAGACAAAAGCAATACATGTGTGTAATTATTCGTAAACGATTAATCAATACAATAATCACTGCATCTACTTAGTTGTAATACGTTTGCAGCATGAGAACAAATATTATTTATCGCTATACTCAAGTATATGTATAACCTTCCTTAATAGATTATTTATAACTTCATTTACTTTATTATTTCAATGCGCGGCGGACCGCTACCGAGACAATTCTAAGATAATAACTCGATAGATCTCTAAATCCTCAGTGTCCTGTATGTGTATGTGTGTGCGTGTGTGTATGTATGTTGCGTGTGTAAATGTGCATAAAATGCAGTTACATTGTCGCGGCTTTTTTTTTAATCGAGAGAGGGGGAGGGCGAGAGAGAGAGGAAACAAATTAAACCAATTAAAATCGGAGGGACGCTCACTTCCGATGAAAAAACTTTCGCAGTAGACAATCAAATCGACAAAAAGGATAAGATCGAAACGCAGATACACGATAAAACGTTCAAGTCGATGGATAATCGTAAAACAAAATGACCTAGGTTTAACGGATCTATCAACGGTTCGCGACAACGGTGGATTCGCAGCCGATTGGAAATAAAGAACATGAAACTCTTAAAATTGCGAAGGAAATCAACTTCAAATTATAAATATAAAGAGCGATTGAATTGCCGCGCAGTTTTTTTTCTGTTCGCAACAACACTGCGTAATCTGCAGATTGTGTTGGTTCGAAAAGCTGACGCTCTTAAAGATAAGATATTAAAAGTAACAGATAAAATTTCCATTCGGTTACATTCCGAAGAAATCCACCTAAGTAAAATTCACGCTTTTACACAACGAAATCTTGTCTGTAAACCGCGATTCTTAAGCCTGCAACGTTCCCAAAAAATTAAAAAATTCTTTTGTATCGTCTTACACTTACCGCGTGTATAATTATTTGCAATGAACATTAATCTAAATTAAAATTGCTGTTATAATAATGTATTGAACTAGCTAAATCATTGATGTAATTTCAAATGTGATAGTCACAATAATGCCTAGTATCATTTTTTTTCATTTCTTTTTAATTCTATATACATTCTCGAGATGATTACAAACCGATTACAATTGTATAAAGGCGTGAATTAATTTTATACGATGATTTTTTTATGTCCTGAACCGTCGCAGTCAAAAGTATAGTTGGCAACTTTGTTCCGATACAAAATCAAGTGTAAATGGAACAGAACGAGGAACAAAATTGAAGAGGAACACTCCTTGAACGGAAACCGACGATAGCATAATGTCAACTTTCAAATAACAAGTTCGTTGAAACGCATTTCAGAGGTTCTGCGAGCATGGTGCTCTATCGTTAGATATTTCGTATTAAACGAATCTACGGTTTTTTTTTTTTCTGTGTACGTAATTTGCTCGTGTCTTTTGTGAAGTGGTGGGATATAACGAAGACTTCGTCGATCCTGTTTAATGCATCTGATGAGATTGCCTCGAAAAGAACACTCTCTCTCGCGCGTGTGTTCCTTCTTCCTTCCTTTTCTCGCTTATAATGATACAATGACATTTCTCTCCTCTTTTTATTTCTTTTGTTTAATCTACTTGCACCGTTCTGCCTGTTTGTAAAAAACATCGTCGAAAATGATCCTTTTTTTTTTCTTCAATGGCTATTTCATCGTCTTCTACGTTCTATACACTAATATACAAGTTATGTGATCTTGCGTTTTTTTTCTCTTTTAAATCCGTAAGCTTGTCCGTCCCACTTATCTAATTATCTGCTAACATGGAATACACTTCTTGCGATTGATTTTTTTTCTTTTATTTCCCTCTGCATCTATCGTGTGTATCTCAGACAGTACCATCGGCCCGTATATCGTGCATCCAAAGCGTTCTTTTCGACGAAGATCTCTTCGTCGATGTCGAAGAAATTTTTACACGAAGCGAATTCGATCCAAATCGCAGAACCGGCACATTTCCATTCACAATTCCGGCATTTCCAATCGTTTTGAAGATAATTTTTCCAACGTATCTCATTTTTTTCGCGAAATGCTTTTGGGCCGCATTTTTATAGGAGCCGATGGTCGATACGAACAGTGTTACGCGTTACATATATGACATATATCAGACAAATATATACGAGATATTTATATATATATTTAATATATACGTTCTTTTTTTGATATATATACGAAATATATATATATACTTAGTTTAGCCCTGCGATTCCGTATTGTTGTGTTCGTGTTATTCGCGAGTGTGTGAGGCGAGTGGTGTCTCGGCGTAGGGGAAAGAGAGCGGTGGAGAAGCATGACCCGTGAAATGATGAGAATAGCGCGCTACTGTACATCAGTCTTAATATCAGGGCGCACCATTCCCGCTGATGTTCGCTTTCTTATCCTTTGCGGTTTTACGTATCGTCAGCCTTAAGGCGAAAGCTCCAAAGGCATCAATCTGTCCTCTCTGAATGAACTATTCACAGAGAAAGAGGAGAGACTACACTCTAAGATCTTTGCAAATTCGCCTTTGCAACTGAAGTTATACAAAATCCGATTCGAATAATCTTATTTTCGCCTTTTCCGGTTATATATTTTACAAAGAAATTAGGTGACAATCATGCTGGTCAAAAAAATGCGAGATACATGGATAGAAAAGACGGAATTTTTGTCAAGCATTAAATTCTTCTTCTAAGATGCTGGCGAGTTTTCTCTTAAGGTCGACGATATTCGAGAAAGGGCCGCGGAGGTCCTATCGTTCGAGTAAATAACTGTTCATATACCAGCGCCGTGGCAGTTGAATCCGGTGGGCGTGAGATGGATACATGGGCAATCGAAGAATGTCCGTGTCGACTTGTTTTCCAACTGTCTTAAAATTGCACAATCGTTTTTCGCAAAGTATGCGCGTGTGTGTGAGTGTGTGTGTGCTATCGTGTGTACGTGTCTGCGTATCAAGTGTTTGATGTCTACGTGCGCACGTGAGTACGATGTGCCCTGCCTGTGGGTAACGTGTGTGGATGTGCCTGATGTTTATGTACTTGCATGTTTTGTCTGTATATGTCTGCAAAGTGGGAGGTCGCAGATCCTTCATATATATATGATACAATTAGCGTGTAGTATTAAAATCATATACAATTGTTACAATATTTAAATAGTACTTATTACATATATATATCATACCGATAAGGCTTAGATATACATATACAGATATATATATATGTATACATATATTTATATATATGTATAATCAATATTTATAGGGTTGCTTATAATCTGCTTGTATCTTAATGCTTTAAATGTTCCGGTGAGAAAGGATTTTCCGGTCGTTTTGCGAATCGATTTTCAAAAAATAGAGCAGAAAGAGGGAAAGAGCTAACGAAGAAAAGGAAGGGGAAACAGTGGAAAGAGAAAGATTATCCTGAAGTACAAATGTTTAAAGAAACAGAGTGATTTTACAATAAGTTTTGTTACGGCGATGCTGCAGCTTTCTATGCGATATCGTCGATATATACAACGAATTTAATATTCTATTGAAAAAAAAGTGTCGTCGAAATTAGTTTCATTTAAAAAAACCGAGAATAACGAAATACAGAATGTTCCTCAATATCTAGAAGTATGAAAGCTTCAAATGGATTTCAACTGTTTCATCGACGAATCTCTAAATAATTAGTTTTTCAAAATTCATCTTGCTTTCGAACTGAAGCTTTACAAAAACCGTGTAAGTTCGTAAAATTTAACCTTTAATTTTTCTCTTTACTAATTTTTCATGTTAGTGAATATAAACTGAAAGTTCGTCATATAATACGGCGATATTTCATGAATACAATTTTTCTATTTTTTTCGCTCAGGCATACTTCCGCTCTCGGAGGAGTGCGTCGTTATAGGAGCGCAACGCTCTAAACGCTCCCGTTTCATAAAAATCTTCGCATACAATTACATCAAAAGAGCAGCAAAGACGTCCCGGAATTTATGCGAGAAAATGGGATAAATGGTCAACTGCTTCACCCTTTGCTTCTCTTTCGCAGACAAACGTTACATCGAGTTTACAGATCACGGTGTTCGAGACTGTTGTCGAAAGCAACATAACAATGCATTATCAATTTACTCGTTCGTCGAAAAGAAATGAAATTTGTTTACGAGGCTGATCATATTTCGAAAATTGGACTCACAGTCTGGCTCAACGTGATTCGTAAAATTCTCTTCCGGGAAGAGTGTACAGCTGACGAAAGATAATAAAGATCGGATAAAGATCGAATAAAAATTGCGTAATTTCACCGGTCACCAGTTCCTTTTCTTTTTTTTCCGCACTCCATTTCTTTACACGCAATAATCGCATTTGCTCGGACAGCGTCTCATCAGCGGTATCGCATTTTTTTTCGCGCTATATAAAAAATTTACACTATTTATAATTAAAAATCGATAAGAGTTGACTTTTTTTTTCATCTGGTACAAGGGGGAGGCTTAAATAGATATATGACGACAGACTGCTAGATTAATGCGATTTGTATCCCTAAACGTTCATACCAATTTTCGAAAGATTTTATCATGGAGAGGAAAAGGAGAGGGAGAGAAAGAGAGAGAAATAGGAGAAATGTGACAATCGGAAAGATTAATGACAAATGTACTTGGAACATGTTATACCATATTTATAAATGTGTTACGTGTGCCGAGCTTATACATGCTATGTATATATGTATATGTATATATGCGAGTGCGCATACGTATATATATATGTATATACGTATATATATATATGTATATATATGTATATACGTGCGAATTTACATATGCATATACATATATTTACATATGTCTAGCGCGATTAGTAATAGCGGAAATGAATAATCAAATAGCAGGAGAAAGGGAGACCGTTAATCAAACAATATCCGATAGCATAATAATAATAATAATAATAATAATAATAATAATAATACAATATCATAATAATATAATGATAATAGTAATAAAAATACGATAGGTAAATCGATAATCTTAGCTGATAAGACATGAGATATTTTGCGTTCGACTTACGCTTCGTGCTGTTCTTCCTTTTTCGCAACGTTTTTCTCGCTTAATTTATACTTCGCATTTTTTACGCGCGATTTTGTCGGATATGATCGATGAAGATCTATTACAGATGAGAGGCGCGATTTCTTCTTCCCTTTTACGATTTTTAATTTACAGATGAACGCACGGTCGCGATTTATCATTGCGGACGAAGGAACTATTTTTTTCTTCTCGTCACAGTTTCCTTAAACATTACAAGCACGTTTTACACGCTCTCGCCTTTTATATAATTCATGGGTTCTTTTTCTTTTTTTTAAAGCGGTTTTACAGGTCCAGCGTCCTGTCGATTGAAGATGAGGTGGCGGTTGGAATGTCTGTCTATATTCACGAGAGGTCTGTCAACCGTACTTTTCGCCTCTTCATAGCGTGTCAATTGCGTATACGTGTGTCATTCTGTATGTGTGCATGTAAATATGTGTGGTACATCGAGCGAACATGCAGCCTCAGCGATTTTCGGAAGGGTCGCCCGCTGCAAGGATAAAGCGAGAGTTAAGCATCTCGTGAAATTTATGCATCGTAAGCGGCATCGAACGTTGAAATACCGCGTTTACCTTCGTCGCGTATTCGTCCATCACCCACCCCCTTAATAGCATTTTGACAAGGGTAATCTTTGCTTCAAACAAAGAAAAAGAGAAAGAGAGAGACAGCGAGGGGGGAGGGAGAGGACAGAGGGAAAGAGAGGGAGAGAAAAGGTACTTAAGAATTTGTCAATTTTGTTAATAAATCGTTATTTACAATATCTTACAAAGAAAGCTGCTACGTTCTTCCCTCTTCTTTGCTTTTTTTTTGTACAGAGTCGTGCGACGGGCGTTTAATCTAGTTTGTTGGCGAGTTTTGTGAGTTCTTTCTTTTTCCTCTTTGATTTCTACATATTTAACATCTACCTCGAAACGAAATATATCACATCATTGTACACAGAATGGGCTGATAACCGAGAGAAAGAAATATAAAGTTATGTATAAAAATTTGTCCGAGATGAAAAAGATCCTTACATTACAATGACATAAAAGTACGCGCGATCCCAATGAAAATGGCTGAGTGTGCGCTCTTTGTCCTCCAACGGTCTATAATACAATTGAAATGTTCAAAGTGTGGTATGTGTCTGAATGTATATATGTATATCCGAAGAGATAATGGGGAGAAATGGCGCGAACGGATTATAGATACACATGCATTGTGCATGATCTTCTGATATTTTTGTTTCTCGAGAACGCGTTTATATCATTTATACAATGTACAATGGTCTTCGGCTTTTACGTTCCAAGAATGGTAGCTGCAAATTATTTAAGGGTGCGGGACAGGGAGGGATATCTCTCTCTCTCTATATATATATATATATATATATATTTATATGTATGTATATATAATTTCTTTTTGCCTAGTGCAACTCCATGAAATATGTTTATATCTTACAATTGGATACTTCGGAAAAATGTAAAATCGGATGAATTCGGTTAGAGGGGGAGGGAGAGCGTAGCTACGATTGGGACAGCAGCGTTTAGAACGTAAATCATAAATTTAATATAATTAGTAATTATTATATAATACATAATATTCACAGACTCCGTCAAAGAATAAGGGGAAATGTTCCCGTGAGAAATAAAATATTCACTGAATTTATCGGTCCTCGCGTATTTCGGATATTCCGTATCTATACACATTTGTTATTTATTTATATCACAATTTACAAAATTCGAGGATTTCAAGATAATTCGAGGGACAGGGGAAATATGGGAAATGTGGAAATAAGAAAGAGAAGGAAAAAGGGAGTGAGGAAGGGACGTGTTCCTTACTCCGGAAGCTACGAACGTGAAAAATGAACAAAGGAGAACACGGTAGCGTGAACAGCTCAGCTTGTTGTCTCACTTTGCTTGCTTTTTCGTATCTATCTTCACTTCCCTCTGTGTGTGTGTCACATAATCATAGACAATCAATGCAAACAAGAAAGAAAGAAAACTAAACTTTTTCTCATTTAGAAACTTTCGAAGATTACTTCGACATTAAAAAAATATATAAGAAAAAAAGAAAAGAAAAATCGAATAATGAAATAATCGCTCTTTTGTGTGAACGTTCCAAGTAGTCTCAAGGGGACAAATCGATGTTCAGGTCAGAAGTCCAGGTCCAGAGGTCTATGCCTGATTTTTTTCATTCCCATGTCAAACGCTATGCTACATTTAAACAACATATCTATAACTCCTAAAACTTCTATTTTTCAAGTTTTAACCTTATTCTCTCGTTTGCTGACTCGATCGGGCGCATACCGCGCGTTTAAAAGTAATACTAAAGCAGTAGTTGCGTGTAAAAGAGAGAAAGCGGCGTGGTATACGCGAGATCAGGAACGTCACACATTACGCGCGTGTTTGTCTCTCTGTGTGTATGTATGTATGTATGTACGTGTAATATGTGTTACAACCCTCGTACAATTCGATATAAATGCATGCAGCACTAAGACCTAACTGCCTCTAAAACTGTCCGTGATTTTATTACGTCGCCCTCATAAAAGCTTGTTGTTAATGTTCTCGCAGAGTATAATTCTAGATGGGAGCGCTTCGCATTCGTAATGCTGTTTCACTCTCGTCGAAGAATAGAACTCTTACGTCTTTTCCTTTCTATGTGCTGAATCGAGGGGACGTAACGCATCTAATAACCAGCACAACTGCTCTGCACGATAATTCAATAATCGAGCGATCCTTTCTTACGGATCTGTACGAAATTTAATGCATTTTTATACGGCACAAGATCAGCAAATAGCTCAACTCGGCCGATTGGTCGTCTGAAACTCGAGCCGATTGTGAGAAACATTATTTGCAAATCAGAAATTATAGTGCAACTTTTACTCGGTATGCTCGATACATTCGGTAATGCGAATATCTCTACGCACGTGATACTCCCCCACGTAGGGGTACGTATTGCAAAACGATAGAAAAATGCGCTACAATGTATCTATCTTCGTTTCTACGGACTGTTTTTTCGTGAGAATTCTCGTTAGAACGGACTTCGCCATAACATGATCTCGCGTTGCCCGGGTCCCGAAGATAAGCTAGTTTATTGTATAAATATCGTTACACTTCACGATTGCAAAAATAAGAAAAATCGTTACATTAGCAAATTTTTCACGAGAAACAATCCGAATTTATTTTTCCGCCTTTTTTTTCTTGCCTTCGAAGGACTCGGGGCAAAACGAGAAAAGAAACAAACGTAGGAAATTCGTTGAAATTCGTCATTCCCGTCGATAGGTAGAACAGATCTCGTTAAAATAAAAGATAGGGTAGTACTTAACGCGACGTGCAATGCGATTTTTCTCGCCTCTTTCTTCGCGGATTTCTTTTTTTTTTCCGCGAAGGAAGGTGATCCTGTGCACGCGCGTTTATAAAACCTGCGTTGATTGTTGACTCGATGTCGAGACCGGGCCGGACGCGGCCGACGCGGGCGGTCCGATCGGACCGAGATCGCTGCCTCCGCTGCTCGTCGATGTTCCAGCAGGTGTCGCTCCTACTCCCATCGCCGAAGCGGTCTTCATGAAGAATTTCTCCAGTTTAACGATGATGTGCTTGCCATAGGTGTACTTGCGCAAGCTTCCCAAGTGCGGCCGAATCTTGTGCATAAGCACTTTGCGCTGCGCTGGCTCCGCGACGTCAATCATCTTCTGGACGACGTAATTGGCATACTGATCCTTCATCATCACATTCAGTGCGCTGCGCAATGAGAAGAGAAAAAGAAATAAACATTAAACTCTCGAAAACATCCGTTTAGATCTCCCAATGCATTCAATATGAAAGTGCACTTACTTGTCATTGAAGCCGCAAACTTCTTCAATCAGTACAGCGCGTTCCTGTCTTGTAGCATGAGTCACACATTTTTCGACGACGTTGCTCGCAAACTTGTGCTGGGAAAGAGCGAGTACTTTACCTCTAACGCTGCTGATTAATTGTGCTTTATCCTCTGGCTTTCCGTGCTCTATAAAAAATATGGATAAATTTGATTAATATTGATATTTGCTACATAAGATTTGAGTTAAATTAATAGTAATGTAATTTTTCAGTATTATAATAATAATAACAATGATAAGAATTTGTAGGTTCATAAAAATGATACAGATATTATTATTTACTAGCAATAATACATTTATCGCTAATTATTAATTATTGGATTGGATAATTCCGAGCAATTTTGCTGATAGATGGCTGCAGTTTTTCGTCGAGAAAAATAGAAAATTCTTTGATAGGAAGTATGAAGCTGCCCGAAAGATGACAAAAGATGGATCACAATATCCAATACATTTTTGACTAAAGTCGTTGCCTTCCATAAAAAAAATTGTCTTTTATTTGGAAATAAAACTGTATAAAATTATTGGCCAATTCAAGTAGTAATGAATTGAAATCTTTTAATTAGTTTCATCCAAAAGATATTTAACTCTGATTAATCGATATAAAAGAAATGATATTTACCAAGCACATGTTGAATGACGTAATTGCCATATTGATCCTGAATTAGTTGATCAGTGGCAGCATGCAACTCTTGCAGGATTCCTTGTGTTTGTTCAGGAGTGCAATGCTCGAGGATACGTTGGATCACTCGGCAACCATACGGATGAGTACTTAGAGAATATACCTGTCCTGCAAAAGCACCTATCACGAACTGCAATGCTCGCGGTTCAACGCACTCGATACATTTCTGCACAACGTGATTCCCGTTTTGATCCTTAACGCACTTCAACACATGCCCATCTAGTTCTCGCACGATTTCCTGCTGCTGTTCCGGCCCGATCGATTCGAGTGCCTTCTGTATGACTCTGCAGCCATACATCTGTAACGCGAGTGGTAGGACGTGTCCACGAACCTGATATAAATGAAAAAATAATAAAATGAAGGAACACTCATAAAGATGTCTTTAATGTAATTATTTGACTATGAAATTGTCAGATTGCTTTCAGGCGTCATCACATAAAATCAGATGACACGCAAAATTTTTTCGTCATATCTAATGAAGTGAGTCATGATAAAAAGTAATAACAGTAATAAAAATAATAATTGCATCTCTACTAACAATCTAAGCTGATCTTTTGAGAATGTATATAGAAATTACAAAAAGAAAACATATGTTTTGACGAGATACAAATAACAAAAAAATAATAATAATAATAAAGATTTCACAAAAAAATATATAAAATCAGAAATACGATTGAAAAGATCATCTATCAATATGTTAAAAGCCATTTTCCAACATACGGCTTGATCAATATCGAACATATTAAGAATTATTAGATTAATTGAAGTAAATTACATTCTTCTAAAAAAATAATTTATTCACGTATAAGTAAATATAAAATTTACCTTTTGGGCGAGAGTTGATTTCTGTTCTTGTGTACCATATTCAAAAAATTTCTGAATGACGTAATTTCCGAAGACATCTGTCATGAGAGAATATGCAGAGGAAAGGATTTCTTGGAACACGAGCTGTTTCTCGCTGGCCGAAGCTCGTTCCAATTTCTGCTGAATGAATCGCGAACCATGCTGATCTTGACTGAACTCGACTATGTGATTAGCCAAATCGCGCAACTGAAGACTTGGAAAACTGAGAAGAAAAAAAACACATAATTTATTAGCGTATTGTTCAACGCGCTGATAAAGTTGATTACTGATTACGATTATGTCAGAAACAAAAGATCGCAATTTATTCTTACAATATACATTGAGTCAGTTTTTTGCGCGCTATCATTTGTACTTGATAAAAGTACAAGTTTGAAGTATATTCCTTCTTTATCTTCTTAAATTAATAGATATTTTCATTAATTATCATAAAAATTTATCTTCAGAGAAGACAGATATGCGGATAAAATAAACTTCATTAAGCAAACTAATAAAAAAGAAACTTCAAAAGAGATTTATTGATTTATTTTACTTGTTTATTATTTACTTATTTATTTGTTCATAAACAACACTTAAAAGAACTAATTTATTTTAATAATAGTGCAAAAAATTGTATGCTCCTTTGTTGCATACATCTTAATTTAAATGCTGGAATCGTAAGAAGTTCTATCATTCTATCAATTTTACCGATTATTTCGAAAATCCTCCAATAAGCGGGATCGTCCTCCGGAATTTTTGTCGTTGATATTAGCGGCACCTCCACGGCCAGGCTTGCCTACAAGATTGGGAAACAGAGAGCTACTAGAGCCAAACACTCCGTTGGCTGTTAGGGTGGGTACCGCGCTGGCGCGGAATTTGGCTTCGGCACCGGGGGCCGCTGATACCCGACTGGCACCTCCGACAAGACCACCCAAAGATCCTCCTAAAGTCGGCGGCGGTGTTAATGACAAGCCCAGAGGACTCGGTGACGCAGTAACTGTACCTGCATGATAAATCAAAGCGCTTAGTAACAAATTCTTTGATCAATTTGGAGTCGATTCTTTCTCGAATATCAAAGATCGCCATCATTTCTAGCGATCTCCGATCTCGAATATCATATATCTTTATAAATAATAAAAATTTTGCTATATCTATTTTAAATTAAAAAAAATTGATTATTTTGACTACTGAGAAGCTCAGTTCCAATAAGTTCGTCAATTACTCAAAATATCATTAATATTTGGGTATCCATTAAACAAAAATCGACTCCAAAATTTCCTGAGATTACAGGAAGAATAAGAACCTAAGCGCTCGTATCTAATTATGCTCGATCTGTATCTGTACCTGTGTCTGTATATTCTTTGCAGGGAGTACCTGCATTTGTAGCTAAATACACTCTGTCCCAGGTACCTGTATCTAGAGAAAATAGTACTTCTTATCTCACTGATTGTGAATGATGCGCTGTACAATTTTTGTACAGAAGCAATGTACACTGTATAATGACTAAGTCTAATCCCGTGGTGTTATGTTAAAACTACTACAGATTACAATGACGTATACTGATCGCTCTCTAAACCAGTCATCCTTGTGGACGCTTACTCACTCTCCCAATTACGTTTCCAAGCATCAGGATACAATATAATTTATACGTCAAGGAGCAGTTTAATGAGAAGGGTAGTGTTGTTATCATAGCTGAGTTATGGATACAAAAGCACGTGTACAAATGGATTACGATATATTATTAAGACACAATGTACAACATAGATAATCGAGCGTCTATGGCGATTCCGAGATGCCTCACAGCCGTCGTGTATAGGCGTCTAAAGCGGCACACTCGATTCTCGAAAGTATCCACACTGCGCATCAATGTATGACGAAAGGAGACGATAAATAAAGTCGACGAGGCGAGAATAATTCTCCTTTCAATTTTCTTTCAACTTATCATTTGCGCTTCTTCTCCATACGTTTTCTGCGCAACGGGGACATTCAACCGTGTCGTTCTAGACGCCCTACACCCCGGATATCGAAGTATATTTCACACACAACAAAACGGTCCTTACCGAGGGCGCCGTAACTCTGAGGCCACTTCGCCCGGCTATATTCCAAGCTTGGACTGAAGGCTGAAGTATTTCTATCAAAGGAATCTCGTCTGCCGGTTGAAGACGCACCGAGGCCTAAACCTGCACACAAGACGGACACCGTCATCTTAACACGGGATGCTCGAGGACAACCGGTATCGAGCATATAAAAGACGTGACGATATCAAATGAATTATGAATAATCAACAAATCGACACAAACGCTCTACTGAGAAAGGCACGTTGCTGAAAGAGAGTTGGCTATATTCAACATGAAAGTACAAATCAATTAGATTGTATGAAGCATGCAAACACCTCACGTTATTCTTTATTTATTTTTTGTACAAATCCGTACACACCACCAATGTAGAGAGCCAAAAGGAATTTCTCTGATCCCAGGAAAAAAGCACTCGAGTTGATTAGCTCAACTTCAAGTCTCTTTTTCCATAACGAGATAAAATAATATACATATCTCTATACAGTATTTTTACACAGGATTAATCTTTCTACGATACTACGTAACTACCGAACAATTACAATATACTCAGTAATTTTTCTCCCATTTCTTTTATTTTAATTTGATCAGCTAATGTGCAGATTTCTCATATGGGAAGCATACTTATTTTACATTCTCTTTAGAAGTTATCTACTATTATGCTCGTCGGTTATATGTACAAGATAACTTCAGAAATGCTCGTACAATCTGTATTCTTAAAAACCCGAAATTACATATATACATGTTACGAATTTATGGAAGTTTCCGTAGCGTCTAGTTTTCAAGAATACAGATATGAAACTGAGTTTTTCATCTGAAAACAAATCCGCGGGTTTAAGGAACGCCATTTTCCTGGAAATAGAGAATTTACCGAGAGCAAAAGGTGTCTAAGGAGAGAAGGAAGAGAAGGATCGAGCACGATCGCGGATGATATACCTGTATTCTGCAGTTGGGCAGGTGAGCCCAATGCTCCGAGCGGGGAGCCGCCATATCCTAGAGCCGCTAAACCTGCGGCGAGTCCCGAGCCTTGCTGCTGCGCCTGTTGCACCGCAACTGCCTGGGCTTGCGCGACCACTGCCGCTGCGCTGCACGCCGCTAGACCTGCACCAAAAGCCCGCAACCCACACGCGCTCTCTTAGTCGTCGTAAGTGTTGATTAGCATATGTTACCGTGCCTTACACCGTCTACGGAGAAGCCTGGCGGTCTATATATCGCAATCGCGTGTTCGCGAACGTAGGCATCGTATAGGAAAGTCCGAAGGAAGTCGAATTTCGGGCCTTTGCGTGCGAAACGTCGAATTCTGCACCGCGATTGCGATCGTATCGTAAACGATTTCCGAGGAAAGATATGTGCAATCGCAAGCAGTTAGTTGTATTACTCATATCTTTAAAGTAATTTTATAAAATAGTATTGATCAAACGTAGAAAAGCAGAAAGGATTAAAGACGAAAAAAACATGTTCTCAAGTTTATATTCCAAATGCTGAATTCTTTGCATAGTAATATTCACTTTTTCACGTTAATGTAATTACTATACCTAATGAAATTTATATTGCTTTTCCTATATATCATATCTGACTTAAAATCATAATGTAATATTACACAAACTTTTCATTTTTCTACGTTTCTACATTTACTAGAGAGAAAATTCGCAAAAATTACAGAAAAATGACATCATAGTTTTGTAAGGAAATTATGATGTAATAATTCATCAAAAGATATTAATTTCTTCATTGAATTTAATCTTTTGAAAATCGACGATTTTTTATGTGCAACTAATAAAAATTATTTTTTCTCTCTCTCTCTCTCTCTCTCTCTCTCTCTCTCTCTCTGCTATTGCGCGCAGTACTCCTTTTGTAGTGGTAGATCCACAGGCGTTGCTCTTCTTTGCTAATCTATCGCTGTGTATACTCATATCTGCGATACGCGAAACCGTGCCATCGATGGTATCTGTCCTCTCGTTTTTCTGGTTGCAATATTGCACAGTGTCGGGCGTGTTTTACGCGTATTTACAGGGAACAGACGAATTCAACCATGAACGACTAAGTGATATTGGACGTTAACGATGATGACATACGTTTATATATCATAATCGGACGACTGTCATGTAATTTTGTTTTGCAGCACACAGTCATGCATTATACACGTATTACACGACGAAGGAAAAGAGGAGGCAGGAATAGATCTTTACAAGATGTTACACACAACATGACTTTACAAGACTTCTTACAAGTGTGTTTACAAAGAGGACGATGGTAATATGGCAAACCGGATTCCCGTTAGACTCACCTAGGCATTCGCCAGGTGTAGCGTTGCTGTGCGATGTCGGAGTCGGTTGAGAATATAGATTTGGCGGCGGCGGTGCCGGTGGACCCGGTGGTGGTTGAGATGGGGCTCTGTTCACGAGAACTGGTGCAGGACTAACTAATCTCATGGGAGTCGCTGCCGAACTCAATCCGCGAACGCCTCCCATGACGATAGAACCGTTCTGATCGTAATAAGCCGGTATCACCTGATACTGACCCTGTACCTGCGGAAAGATTAACTGTGCGTTAATTACTTGTATTATGGCAAAAAATATCATTGTAATCAGTTATTAAAAAGTAGATTAATAATAGATTAATAAAATTAAATACAATTATAGTATTAAAATTGAGAGGATTGAATTTAAAATAGCTGCTTCTTGCAGTTCTTATAAAAAGAAGTAAATGTAAAAAAGCTTCATCAAAGCTCTTCAGACATCAAGGTTTTGAGACTCAAGGTTTTTGGACTTCATTCAGAAAACATGTGATAATCTGAAACGTTCGATCGTTTATACAAGCTCCGCGTAAATCGCCGAGATGTCTGTCGCTTTCATTTGTATCACTGCGCATAATAGATGTTAACTCGCTCCAAATTGAACATCTAATTTTATAAGTTGGGAACATCACAGTGCCGTGCGTTCCTACCATCTCTTCCACTTGTCACACTAGTAAAATATCTAGGAGGACAATGTGGCAAATTCTAATTACAACTAACGGTTCTACATCTTATATCGTGCACAAAACAATCATCGGCCATTCGCGGAACGAGCGAGCGAGAAAATAGCTTTTACAGAATTAGAAACATCTAATTCGTAGTAGCGCTAATTCGTGAGCTCTCTATCCATCCCGCCGTCAAACCTAAATTTAGCCTTTATTTAATGGTTATGCATCATCGCGATACTCGCGGTGTGTACGCGCAGCTCGATTTATTTCGAAACATGCACGACATTGACGTGCAAACCTCGTACCCCGGGGGAACCTCAGAACAAATTCTATAAAAAAGTTTCCTAAAAAATTGCGAAATTCCCATTTCTTGAATTTTCGAACAGTTAAAAATACAATGAGCCGATGTGTTCTCTAAGAATATCTTGCAATCAAGTCATGGTAGAGACGTCTTTTATTTTTATTTGCAAACGTGTAATTCGCGAAAATTGTCATCCATCTCCGTTCTCGTTTGTTTTTTTTACGGATTTTGACGATTGTTGCCGGAGGCTGGCTTACCGTTTGTGCCAGATTGTTAGCGGTGTCCTGCGCAGCGGCCGCCGCAGCCGCTGCCGAAGAGGGGGTGAGCGGTCGTCGGGGTGGCGGTGGCGCGGCCGCCTGAGGTGGTGCCTGCGGCAGCAATCCGGCCGGATAGACCCAGGGCCCGACACCATAGTACTGCGGTACCACAGGGGGCGGTGCGCCGGCTATCAGCGCTCCTACGTAAGGCTCTTGTCCGCTGATAACGGTATAGGGGGCCGTAGGAAAGTTTTGTTGCTGTTGTTGCTGCTGTTGTTGCTGCGCCTGGGACGCGGCTAGATACTGTTGTTGCTGTTGCTGTTGTTGCTGCTGCAGAAGTTGTAATTGTTGCGGTGTCGCACCTTGCGGCTGACTGCGGAACAGTTGCTAAAAGAAGAAAAAGAGAAAGAAATTGAGTAATGACGCGTAATTACCTCTGTTAATTTCTGTGTAAAAAATATGAAATTAAATGAATAAAGTTAATAAATTATTAAAAAAGATTTTTTTCATAAAAATCGTCAATAATATAATGCGATAACTATTTCAGAAGATTTGTTATCGATACATTTGGAGTAGGAAACAATATATTGAACAGAACAAATAAAAGATCGTCGAAATGTTATTAATATGTTATTAGTAATCATTTTAGTCGTCATCAATTGCAGAGTGTGTCGTACTAATTTAATAAATACTAGTTTTGAAGCGTTGGTCAAATGGTTTAAAAATTGAAGAATCTTAAAAAAATATATAGAAATCTTATCTTAAAAATACTCCAGCGAATAAGTAAAAAATCTTCATTTAGTCAAAACAACATGGAAAAATCACAAGTTATAATATATGCAATAATATATTTTTTATTATTATTCACAATATGTCTTCGCCTCTACATCGTATATAAAGTCATATCTATTACAAAAAATTAAAAAGAAAGCTGTTAATCAAAACTCGATATGTTACGTCGGACATAGAGGATGAAACCAAAAGACACCTTTGCAAGCACTTCTTTGTTTTTTCACGATGACTTGATGAAATATTGAGCTTTCCTGTCGGGATATCAAGGAGGAATCATCCCCGCAAATCGCTGCCAAGACATTTCGGCTTCAAAGCTCGATGATGGCATCGTATTACCGGGATAATCGTACGGACCAGGTTTTCAGCACGAGGATCAAGGCCGAAGGCAGGCGGTGCCTGAAAGCGGCACAAAAGACAACTCGGCATTAAAGCCGAGGAAGACAACCGAGACCACCACTACCACTTCCTCCTCCTCCTTCGGTTGGTCTCGGCCTGGGTCGACGACCCCCCGCGGACATTCACCGACATGCGTTCGCCTCTTCTTCTGCGTTCTCCGGACCGGTGAGATCGTACCGTGGACTTTTTAATTGACCGACAAACGTGCAGTGATTCGGCACGACACGACGTAGAAACAGAGTTATGTACGACGGAAACGTCAGAAGTGCAAAAAAAGATAATTCCACTCCTGATGAATAAGTGTATTAAAAAAAAATAAACTCTCCTTTCTTATTTATTTTTCCGATCTCCGGTCAAACTAGACGCAAACGATCTTAAATGTAAAACACTCTAAAATCTCTTTTGTGAATTATAATCTTTCAACTTTTTTTTGCCGAAGAAAATGAAGATAAATTTCGCGACTCCGCCGCCGAGACTATTAAACTAATGGGTATGATTGGCAGATGAACTTTCTTTTCTCGATGCAATCAGTCACCTACGGCATATTACCATACGAGTTGCGCGGCTTGTGTTTATAAGCGATCGATAAATTTAATAACATTATCCAAGCCTGAATTCCTTCGACCTTCGAAGTTACGAGAGAGCTCGGAAATAAGTAGGAACATCGACCGAACGGCTGATTTCTTGCACGAAGCGTAGAAAACTTAAACCATTCACGACACGCTTCCAGCCTTAAGAGGCAACGATGCGTTTCGGGTATTAACCTCTTCCGGAAACGGCTCGAGCTTGAGTCAAGGCCATAGTTACTCATGATCGTTGCTCCTTGCAAGAGAACTCTATTTTCCATTAGACATTGTGTATTGATTAATAACCGAGTTTCTTAATTTAACATGTTTTGTCATTGTAAAATTAAACACGTTTATATATATTAGAACAATTACTAGATCATTTCATAATTACATCATACTTTAGCGCATTTAATGCATCTAATAATTTATTTATTTTATACAAAATATATTTTTATTTGTATTCTACTAAGAGAAAAAATAAATAAATCGCAGATAGCACAGTTAAATATTCTTACTACTACATTTCAATGTAGAAACAAAAATTTCATTCGAAGAAAAAAATAATAAGAAACGTTACATTGCAAGGTGCGCACGTGTGAGATGCGAGTGGCTCATTAAGGTCAGATATCGTTTTGTATTCGAAAGATTTTTTCCTCGAACGCTGAACCGTTAATCAAAGAGGCTTCATCATTGATCGAGACTCGAACTGGTACACGGCGCCAACGAGAACGGTCTCATTAAAACGCTAATAGTATATCCCATCTCGAAGCGTCTGTGTTTATCTCTCCTCTACCTCTATTTGTTTAATAAAATCGGTATCTTATCATCGACTAGCTCGAAACAACTATATCGTTATTTCTTCTCCATATCGTTCTTCTCGCATATCTGATTATAATAATTGTCATTTGTTTGTTGCAATTTGTTGCCAAGTATAGAAATCTGAGCTCTTCGAAATTCGAGCTTTACCGATTATCTCTTTTTATTAGCGTATCATTTGACGTCTTACTTTTGATGGTCAGAAATACTGCGGAATCACTTAACTTCATGCAAAACCTTAAATTAGTCTTGTACGAATCGTTACAGTCATTTCGAGAATGAAAGGACCAAAACAAATGTCTAAATGAAAATTGCGGTGATTTCGCGTAAAAATGGCAGAATGTCAGAAAAGAGGAAAAAAAGAAGAGAAATTGGGTGAAGCACGTCATGCCAGGGAGGGATAGTCGATTTCGGACGGGGAGGCAAACAATGGCGTGGTATATTGTCGTGGGTGAGAAAGAGGGTGAGTTACACTCCTGGAAATGTGAGTCATTGTTGAATATGTAAGGTTTCCGCCGGCGGCTTGCAAATCGTAGACCGACGATCTGATTTCCTAGCTGTTAAAAGTATCCGTCGCAATTACCGTTTCACTTTTCGAGAATACTTCGAATGGGAGAATAAACAGATCGTTGCACTCTTAAATAGAAATATGTGATGTAACAAAAATGGAAACCGAAGATATACAAATATTTTATCACAAAATAATTTTTTACTCAATTTTTTCAGAGATGTGTATAAAAGCGAGAAGCTTTTAGATAGTATCATTGTGGTGTAAATTTATTTCAAGATTAAGAATATCGTCTGATGATTATTATAAAACTAAAAAAGTGATAAATCTATAAAACAATTTAAAACACGGCCAAATGATAAATCTATATTTTTTATGACAAAAGAAATATTAAAGAATCGAAAATTCATTTAAATTAAAAAATTAAACAATTGGTTGTAATTGTAGTTAAAATAAATAAAACATGTAAAAAATACTTAATAAGAGCCAGTACTAGAACGACACATATAACAATAATTTATTAACAGATTAAAAATAAACGTTTCAATTCTCTTATTTTTGGATTACCTTCAGTATAAATTTATAAGATAATAAGATTCACAAAGACATATAGTGTTGAAAACTCATTGATTAAAAATATAAATATATATTATAGAAATCCAGAAATAAAATGATATATTATCAAAATGTATAAACTTGTTTCATTAAAGATATAATTTAACCAAAAAACGGATGGTCCAATGTTAAAATTAAGTGAATCTATATAAACAGCATAAATGCACTTCTCAAATAAATTAAATAATAAATTATTAATATATGAATAGGGGTCAAAATCTACGATAATGATGGTTCGCATAAGTGAATCGAATGAGAAATAGTACAAATAAAAGTAAATAAACCTGTATATTCCCACTTTAAAGAATGAAGAAGAAAAAAATAAAGAGAACAAGGCATCAAATTTTAAGTAAATCAGAATATAAAAAGGATCAAGAAAGATCGCGTCATTTTGCAAATTCAAACCCTGTTTTTTTATTTATGTATATAAATTATTTCAGATGTTGGCCTTTCATTAAAAATTTTTTTCCTCGTCTAATATTATAATATTGTTCCAATTAAGTTCGTCGTGACGACATGATTCTGTATTCCATGATTACTGAATGTTGAGTAGTGTTTCTGTTTATATAGTTTTTACGTTCGCTAATTCTTGTTTTTAACAATCTATTAGTCTGACCTACATGTGATGCATCGCATCCTCGCAATTAATTTTGTAAACCACATTAAAGTGAACAACTGTAGGAAGTTCATCCTTATGAACTCTAATAAATCTACGTAACTTAACTTACGCAAATCTAAATAAAGCTAAATAGTGCAACAAAAATATTAAGATTTAAGATTAATTCTTACGTGAATAAAAGATAATTTCAATTTTTATAGAGTTTGCGTTTGTTATTCTTGGAATAATCTAAAACAATATTGCTAAAAGCATGTACTGCCTGTAGCATGAATAACATCGAACGACATTCATTGTGAGGCCTTTATCAAGTAATAATATATAGAATGTATAGAAAGTGTACATCATTATTTTTAATAGAGAAGTTGCCACGAAGGACTTTCTAAACGAAAGAATCAAAGAGCGTAGCCAATTACATAATCAGAAATAAATAAATTAAGATGTATATATTCTATTTTATACATATATAAAAATTCTCTCTTATCAAGGTATTGTCCCGCAGTAATAAAAATAGAATGTCGACTTTTCTCCTGCACTCATCACTATCCGGACTTTCACTGATTTACGATAACCTACTTATTGTCTTTGTTTAATTACTATTTGCACTCTCTTTCAGAGAGCGCAAAGAATCGCGTCATATCTAATAGCACGCGTCGGCGCGTTTTCGCAATTATTGTCACGCGGACAGTCGTGCACTTTCTTTCGTCGATCGAAATATTATCTTGTCAAACATTTTTAAGTCAAAACTAAGAGAAAAACCTTTTTCAGAGAAGATTTCTTTTTCAGAATTTTTAATCTTTTAACCTTGGCATTAAATGTTTCCTTTATTTTTTTTTATTTGTATAATTGCTCGTGTTAAAAAACAATTGCAAACAATTATTGTAATGCTATTTACGCGAGGCACAAAAGCCGGATTTTCTCGAAGACGTCAGACGCAAGTCGACAGGTACGGCGAAAGGCTTTTGATTACTGACTTACGAAAAAGCGTAGCGTAACAAATGATATAAGAACGATTAGGTAAGAGATATTCCGTTGCTGAATTCCTCACGAGTCATCCGCGGAAACGAGTTTGAGAGTGACGAAGGTTCGACGACCTTCCTTCTCTCTGCGCGCCTCCATCGTTTGCCTTTCATAACCGGTGCGTTTTAATATTTATCATCAGTTCATCTCCATTGCGGCGCGTGCATATCTTGGGTACGTCAAACATTTCGATTCCGATCTTTTATCATTGACTGTCAATGTGATCGTTTCCAAGAAATTTTATCTTGGACAATTTTTTTTTTTTTGAATTAACATTAAAGAGAGATTAAATAGTCTCTCTTTAAATTTAAAAGTGATATGTCTGCTTTCGTGACGCAGTTCTACTTCTCTTTAAATACGGATTTATGGTTTGGAAATAAGTTTTACAAAAAAATAATAAAAATACAAAAAATACTAAAGTCTCTTACTTAAGATGTTAATGTTACCCACTCGCAATGCTTTTTTTATTATTACGTATTACTGACACTTCAGCGCGTTGGTAAATATTTATCGCGTTGACTATGTTTTATTCGGAAGCTCGATTCATTTACGCTCTAGATAATAAAGCGTCGCAGCCGTTCTGAGATCGGGTCATCAACATCGTGTGTGCAGGTATTGTTGCTGATCTCGCATCCGAGTACACTTCCGTCACCGCGTCTTATCGCATCACATTGTCACAATCGCGAAAATTAGCAATAATAACGCGGATGTTCCACGAGCAGAGATCGCGATAAGATTAAAAAAGAATTAACTGAGAAAAATTCCATCCAGTAAAAAATATATATTCTACTATTTAAAGAGAGCCATTTTTAAGATCCATACATAACATTAGCATAATTATGCGATAATAAAAAAATTCAATATAAATTACAACGTCGAGAGAAACAACGTATATTGTTTCGAACAACGTTTTATTTTTTCTTCGAACGAATTTACGATTCTCTCAATTTGAATTGCATTCTCCGTTATTCACGAACGTGCACAGACCTCTCGGTATCGCGTGAAAATCAATAATTTGCACGCATAAGATACGGTAATGTATACAACGAAATCTGGATTCAATTCTAATTCAGCGTTATGGAAAGTTCTGCCGACTAGTTCGTCGTGCATATTACCGCTCGCAGATGCATAAACGTTTCACCGCCATTCATTCCGAAAACACCAGCCTGACGGGCGCATGTGTGCATGCGAACGAGAGAGTGTGTCGCGGAAGAACAGTTTAATTTCTACGAACGATTTATCTCGTTCGCGCAGTGTCAAACCATCTCTTGCGCGTTTTAAGCTACTACTTTTAACCAAGAATTCCAATAAATGTAGATTTAACGTATATTCGAATAATTAACTTTGTTAACTAAAATCCTATTAACTAAAATGTTACATTTATGATACGTTTATGTGCATGTAACGATTGTCGATGTAAGATGAATCATGTAAAGATAAAATATTGCTATTATAATATTAGTAAATATTTCCATCTCCGTTAGAGACCATCTTCTTGAAACTCAAGTGCCGAGAGTGACCGAATTCGGCGCGAACGCGTGAGGGGATTAAACGGTCCTCATCAAAAAATGATGTATATCGAGCGATCATCTGATCGTTTGAGAAACGGACGAGATGCGTTATACATTCTCATGGAAGTTGAGGTAACCGCGTGAAATAAAAGTATAGCGACGACAAACCGCGGCGGGTTAGCCCGTTACTTCACCGCTCCGGAGCACCGTTAGCTCACCTGGCTGCGTGTACGGAATATACAGGGTGCCGCAAAGAGAGAAAGAGGTCCACGGTTCGTCGTACGAGATCCGCTTTCCGCTCGCACGGCGACGTGCACCCATACATCGCGCGATTTGTGTCAGTTGATTTTGATTGCGACGCGGAAAATGCGGGTTGGGGGAGAACGACATTAACCCACTCGACTATGTCTTTCCTCTTCCGCATGTACCGATGGTACTGATTCGCGTTGAACGCGGTTCAGTTCTCTCTGTCGCGACCGCCTCTACGTGGCATTGACCTCCGCTTTGGCAAATGACAGATTGCGAAACGGTAAATCCGATAAGCGACAAGTCGACGTCGCGTAACGATTTAACTGTTGATTTCTTTCAGTTTTTTTTTTTTTTTTAGAATATAATCTGTAATCTGTAATTTTGTTGAAACATGGAATTTCGTTTATTTCACGCTGCTCCAATTACGGCGCTCGCACAATGTCATATAAATTATCTCGATTCATCATAAGTATTGTATCATTACGCTCAATTTATCGTCCTGGTCGTCGACGTGATCGAGCTCGTAGAAAACGGGAACAATTGACGATGCCCTGTATTGGGGACAGTAACAAATCTGCTGGCATAAACGAAGGGACTCCATCCGGAGATGTTAGCTTCAGTTCATGCAAAGCCTCATGACGAAAGTAACGAGGGCAGACATTCGCGTTGCATTTATCGCGGCAAAAAGAGGTCAAGGGTCAAGGTGCGAGGCGCACGGCAATTCCGAAGATGACTTGACACAACTACAAGTCACGATGCAAAATACGCCTTGGCTCTTTTCCGTTGCCGAAGCAGAATTATTCAGCGTATAACTGGGCTTCATTAAAAAATTCTACGGTAAACTTTAACACTTCAATTAGAATTAAACTTGATGTATGAATCATCATTAAATCAATTATGTTATTTAAATACAGTCTGCTACTCGAGATAAGTAAAAACAATTCAACGTTTGAAAATATATTTATAAAAAAATGTATATTTATAAAGATACAGTCATCGATATATTCACAAAAAGGAGACATAAGAGCGACTGTTGTTAAATGAAAAATTGTCAAAAAGAGACAAGATTTGGCAGGGTTACGAACATCACGGATTTGCTACTCTGCGTATATCGATCGATATCGACCGTGCTACGACCGTATTACGAACAATAAAAAGCCAATCTGGTCGCATTTTTGAAGCGTGCAATTTTCTGCACGAAACGTGCGAGTCAAGTGAACATCATAAGATTTGTGAGCCATCACACCACGCGGCACCGTTTCCGCGAGGACAGGTATAAATCTGCAGGTATAATTCAGAAGAAAGTCTATCATCTTTTACGTATTCATTATTTCTCTATCGTCGCGCTACAATTTGTCAAATGCTCTTCATATTAATCACGTTGATTCTAAATTCTTGTTCTCTCCTTTCTAGCGGAAATTCTAGAATACGGATCTATTCGTACATTTAGTTCGAGTTACGTTCGAGCGACGGTTCCTTTTTGCAGAAATTTGACATCCTGATGCATAAAATTCGATTGTTTTAATAATTCACTGAATAAAACAAGACAAATTTAAATTTTAATTATTTTAACTTCTTTTATGTGCAATTTCAAATAATTTTATAATATTTACACGTTGGAATTATATACATTTCACGTAATATCGATCGTGATCGCTAAGATATTCATGATCGTGTGATCTCCCGATATCTCTTTACCTTCGATTTTACAAAAATCGATGCGCGTCACTCTTCGTCGCGCTGTTACATAAAATTACGCTATCGCAAACCGGCCGAGACCGCAAATAGAATCGCTTCCCTGGGGAATATCCCGTTCTTATGCTAGGAATATCACCGTGAAAACATGGTTGAACGCGGTTTGCGAAACGTCTATCGCGCGGCGGCGCGTTCCAGATTACGTGTCGCCGGCAGCGGCGGGACGGCGGCAACTTTCTAAGTGCACAGGTTGCGACGAGAGCACCGATCTCGTTTCTTTCTCGCGAGTACCGGTCGTTAATCGCACGGTGATCGCGCGGGTGATGGACGGAGAACCGCTGCTGGCCGCCAGTGCTCCGCGACGGAAACCGGTTCCTTCGGCACCGCGAACCGATCGATTTGACCCGAGCACACGGTCGATGCACAAACATCCCTCCCACCGTCCCTTCCACGCGCCCCCGGTGGTTGTACCGTTCTACCGGACCTCGGGATGACTCGAGAACCTCCTGCGGCGGGGAGTTTAACGAAAAATGCCGGTAAAAAATAACAGCAGATGACAGTTCTGAACGTTTATCGGCAAACAGAAACAAGTCTGATAACTGTTAATGTTGTTAGTGTTCCACTTATAGAGCTTCTAAAGGTATAAGTAATAGAAGATACGAGTAGAAGGGTAAATAGAAAATGTGGACAGTAATTATAGATGCACGAGTTCGCTCGAGTATCTAAAAATTTAGCTAGTTACAGATCTGAAAAATAATTCCATTTAAAGTAATTATGTGAGAAACTCAAGAAAGATAAACAAGACCGCAAAAAATTTTGATATTCTAGTAACCAGTTTGAACGTCCTACATAACTATTTTGACAGTTCGATAAAATTATCTAGCAAAATTTTTAGATACTTCAGCAAAATCGTTCTTTCCGCGGAAACTATCGCAAAGACATGGAAGCTAACGAACATATCTATGTGAACGTTTAATGGTACGTACCTCGCGTAATTTTCTTAGGTATAATTTGTCTTTTTTGTTTCTAGCGTAATTTGTTTTTCTTTTCTACACGAAACCGCAGTGAGAACTACGGAGAACCGATTTGCTCCAACAAGGTTTTTTTATCGTTTTTATTCATCGTCGGATATCGAGAGAGGCGCGAACGTTCTCTTTTGTAATAAGTACCCTGACCTAAACGTTCCGATCAAGCCGGTCGATTCGAGAAATAATAGCAACAAAAATGCGCAACAATCTCGTAGTTACTACAACACGCGCGTAAACTTGCAACGAATATGTTTGTGTATCTTTTATTTTTCCCGCTAAACTGGTCCAAACGTACGGGATATACTGCGTCCGCAGCATCGAGATTTCCATCAGCGACGAAATTCTACGCGAAAATATCTTAAACGATATCCGCACGACTCGTTTAAAAATAGCGGGAAGCGCCGAGCTTAAGTACTGCGGATCTGGCGCCAATAACAGTCAGAAATACGAAGCAATGAACAATCAGCGGCTCCGACGATGGAGAGCAGAATAGTCGGAGAGAGAAAAAGAATTCGCGAAAAAAAAGTAATCGCGAGGAAGGAAGGGGAGAAACGGCCGCAATGTATCTGCACCATTAACGAGCCAACCCCCCGTGGTGGACGCGCATCGAGATTCTCGGAACAATGGCTATTGTCGCCGTTTATATCATCCACGCAGCTATCCCTGTTATACAGAGACGCTAGCCTAGTTGCGAAATTCAATTATAATAAACTGACCGGCCTCGCGCGCGCACGCAACTACCCCGTGGCAGGATGAAAGAGAGGAAGGGGAGGGAAAGATAGGTAGAAAGCGCGATCCGTGCAGGGTGGGTGCAGGTCGCGTGATAAGGGTCGCATTGCCACACCTTGATACTAGATACCCTTCTTCGCGGTAGCTTTTAGCCAAATGACGCGGATTTTATTATTGGATGGTGCCCTTACACGGGTGCGGCCGAGTTATACGCCATCCCTCTGGCATTAATGCGCCACCATCGCTAACCAGCCTCGCCCTACTCGCGTTTTTTTTTTGTTCCATTCCCAACGAGCGTTACGACGAAGTCCGACAAATAAACTCCCTACACGCGAGTCCGTTAGAACGTTTCAGGAATTGACCGGTGTGGGTGACCTGAGTCCGACTGTATCATTATGTCTGACGAAGCTACGTTCGCAGCGAAAATTCACCGCAAATTTTATATAAGGAAGAAAGCTGCTCTAATCAAAAATTTCGGAATTAAAAACCACAAGTTTCTTTCTAACATTTTTAGAAAGCAAAACGATGCCTCGTTCTCTACGGATTACTAGAGCTACGAGTAATTGAAGATAATTAAAAAATTCCAATTCGTAGAAACACGTTAAGATCTCCAGATATATATAAAATATTGAGTACAGCCTCTAGAAATTCTGATATCTAAAAATATATCTCGCACCAATTACCGTCGAGGAGCATAGATCACTTTCGCGTGCGTCGAAACTTGCGATTACATCGCAATGGTATATTAAGACCTGCGCCGCAATTGAGCCTCTCGAGACATTACTCTTACGAAAATTTCTCCGCGCGCAATGCTTTTCGCTGCGTAAGAACAGCGATTAAGAGCATTCTCGTGAGAATTCGTCAGTCGGGAGAAAATGTACGTTCGACGAATTTCCTAAAGTTCTCACGGCGGGGCAACACGCTTCACGAGTCCTCTTCATCAGATCCATTTAATGAAAATAAACGCGTGGAAAATTGCGCAAGAAAGCGTGTCAGGGCGCGAGTGCCATATCGGGCGTTCCGTTCGTGAAGCGCCGATTTTCGATTCGACTAATGAACGAAGAAATTGGAAAGTTTAAATCTTTCGCTAGCTCAATAAATGAGATGAAGTAATGAAGAAGATGCAAAAAAAGAGAGACTAGGAAATATCAGCGAGAAAGCGTGTAATCGCGTCGGGTATTTTTCTCATCATCAACGAAACCATAAGTCGCAGCCAAAAATAATTTATCGCCATGAAATAATTATTTCTGTATATTTTTATATATTTTTTTTAACGCTCTTTCTTACTTACTTTTCATCTAGAAATCGTCGTGTAATAGAAGTACTCGACAGCGTTAAAGCAGCGAAAGAGATTAAAAAATTAGAAACTAAGGACGTAGAAATTTGCGAAAAGTTAAACGAATGACGCGTAAATACGCATTTCTAACACGATTCGGAACGGAAGAGCCCATATTTAATTTTCCAAGAAAAATACCGCCTCTCTCGAGATTCTCACTGAACGAATTAACTATCCCCGGTGACGTACGCGCGGAGGCGAGGAAAACACCAATTAATTTTAAAAAGGACGAGAGAGAGAGCCGGCATGATGTGGGCGCACGGAGTAATGTTATATGTTATATGACTACGCATCTCTCGCACAACGACACAACGTCGATTTTATTAGGCCGTTATCGTACAACGACGAAACGCTTTCGCGTTCGCCATCATCCCCATCGCTGCTCCATCGTAGAGAGACAATATGTTCCCGTCCTTGCTTTTACTACGTGTACACAAGGTGTGTGTATGCGTGTGTGTACCTCAAACAAACCTACGAAAAAAAGCTAGCTACACATGCCGGAGTCATCACATTCCTAACAAAGAAAGGTATTTTTCTCATTTTCTTGATATTTCTCATAAAACGCAGCTATCGAAAAAAGTCGTGTGTATTTTAGCATCAATTATCCAGATATTTAATGCTAAAAGCAAAAAAAGAAAAAGAATGGGGAGAAAGAAATTTCCAAAATCGCTCGTGTGTTTCGTCATAATTTACGTACATCCTGTATGCGACACGCGCGATGTACCTATCACCGCCAGGCGATATGATTCGATTTTTCCTGCAAGAGAGCGTCGAAGTTGTCTCGCGTGGCGATATCAGATTTATCATCCGACGCAGCGGGGGCACGTCGATAGATGGGATATATGTAGATAGTAGTGGATGGATTGATGGATAAGGACGGGACCAGGATAGTTCGCATTCGCGTGTGGATCCACGAGCGATCAATACGCACGAAGGCGTCATTACGTCTCGAGGAGAATCACACGGCCTCTTATCAATTTTTTGTTCCTCGCGACAGAAAAAAAAGCTTGCTGCCGATCGTTTTCTTTAATTCGCTCAATCTAGCAAGCATCACGGCTTAAAGCTTCTCAAAGAGCACGGTACTTCATTCCTCGCAATCCGCAAATTGAATAAAATGTGTCTATAGTTTAGAAGCAATTTCAAGTTTCTAGTTTCGAAGCAATTTTAAGTTGAAGAAAAAAGTATTAGACGCATATTACGACATATTCGATTGATCGAGTAACGTTACGTTCAACATTAATTCCTATATCGAGACTTCGCCCTACAAAATCCCAGGGAATAACATTGCTTATCATCCATACTCTACCACCCCCGTTCGTCAATTTATATCCGGATAAATAGTTTTATACGCGCGTTCTATCGTCACGATGGAATATAAAAATATAAACGCACTAATAAAAAAAGAAAGATGAACCGTGATGTTATGAACGGAAGATATTGACGTAGTCGGCCTCCAGGAAATGGAGGCCGCTCGAGAAGAAAAGGCCGGCGCACTATGCGCTAAATGCGGCTGTTGGGGAGTTGATTTTAATACTCTCTCCCGGTGGAAAAACGGGGCAAGTTGTGGTGGATGTGACCTTTATGAAATGCTACAACCTTTGTAGATTCTGATTGCACTTCTTCACGCACACGAACACATGTGTCCGCGGACACGTCGCACACACCCGTTGCACGTACGAACACGACGCGCGGAACGTAAATGTATTCTAATCGTACTTCGCGTATCCGTCATATGTCGGCAAAACGAGCCCGCACAGACGCTGTCTTGCGGACGTCCTGACAGTATACGGGCCATTGTTTTTGCAGTTACATCCGCGCGTTATACCGAGCGATCCGTTATTAGCGGTACTTGGAAAGAGGATTTTCCCCGCGAATAAAGTCAATCCGAGATTTTTTTTTACACAAAGCTTTACTTTCGAGAAGGCCAAATTTAAAAAACTGGAAAATTAATGACATTTTTTTCTTCTCTGTATTTTCGACTGAGTCTTAACAAATTGTCTCAAGTTCTTTCTTTTTTCTTTATGGAAATACGAATGAGATTATCTCTCCCTCATAATTTATAAATATAACTTCGTCCGGCAATTTCAATTATTTTACTTTATTATTTACTTTATTATGAAACAGAATCATCGTATTTTTCACTCTGCAAAATTCAAAATGTCTTCAGCGAAAAAGAGACCTACAATTTGAACCGCGAAACTTTTCTCTTCATACAGTCGTAAACAGGAACGTTAACAGGAATCTATTGCATCGTATGGATAAGCATCGTTTACATTTTCCACTTTGTCCTCTATCACCTCCCCGCTGCGATTGATATTACCTTTCGATACACCCCGTATATATAGGGCATACGTATATCATGCTCGAGGCGTTAGTACACATCACGAGAGAAAGAAGGCGAGCCACGTGTGTACGTGTCCGTGTGTACGCGTGGGGGAGAGCTTTCGTGCCAACCCCCGATGTATACTCGTCCCGGAACCACCGACGTTGAGTCTACCATGTTGCTAGACGCGGCGCAAACCGTCGGAGGAACGTCGTCGATCGATGGAAATGTGGCTCCGCGCGCGAGGTTAGCCGTTTACATACGTTTACGTAAGTTTACGCGCCGCCGCGAGGAGCCGAGCCTCGGTTGGAAATTGCCGGTCGTTTGTAACTTCGTCCGGGGGAAGAAGATAGGATTCGGTGGATTCGATTGCACCGCAAATACAGACTGAGTGGGATTCATTCTCGTGGGCGCCGACAGAAAATGTCTGTAATTTCGATCACGATCGAGAACGCGGGGGGGCGTTTCGTATTGACGGCGCCGGATGTTAATCCATGTTCTCGGATCAGCTCGAGCGAATCGAATCGTTCGAGGGAATAATAGACAGAATTAATTGAAAGGATCGAGAGCGATCTATATATGCCCGTATCATCAACTTCTGTTCATTCGATACAACGCGAATTTATGTCGCTTCACGAAAGTTCGACAGCTCGTCTGTGCACGACTTGTATCGTGATGCGATGCTCGTAGGAAACGGAAAACGTGTCGACTCGATGATCGCCGTCAAGCAACGGTACTTTGTTGGTCATAAATGTTGGCTGACCGTTAAGTCGACTCTTTTCACGTCTCCACCGCGCCGCGCCGAGAAACGCGTCTCGCCTCTTTTTATACTTCCTGCGCGCGCGCGGCCAAGTCTTCGAATTAAAAATTGTCAGTAACAATCAGGGAAATAAAAATTCTGATTTCGTAGATCAGACCAAATCAATCATAATCGTAACACGAATAAATTAAATATCAATGTGCGTGTTAGACAAATTCTTAGACAAAAATTATGTCTTATTATTCTTTGATAAACTCGTTTTAAAATTTAATAATTTTCCGATGTCTCTCGTTTGTAAAATTAATCGTGTAGAAAATGTATAAACATATCATTATATCTCATTTATCATATCAAAGAGACAGATTTAAAAAGAATCTGGATTTTGCACTCTTCAGTAATATTACATTTCGTTAAAATATTATTCTGAATGAAATATTAATCATCTCTTTTTCTTACCATATTTTTACAATGTTAAAGCGAGCTGAGTACAAGACTCATAGTTACGTGCATAAAATTGATTAAACATTTTAAAAACACAAAAGAGTATTTCATGTTTAAATTATTTTTATTCCCTCTCCTCCTCGATAACAAAAATTTCTTATATCTGCCCTTTCTTTTTCTACGTCATTTAAAAATTCTCATGGAATTTGTAAACGTTGAATTATACACTATGATAAGCAAGCAGCTGTTTTGTAAGCCAGCCTTTGACATCGCCGCTTTTGTAAGATACGCTCGATTCCGAGCTGCGAGTGCAAACGCGCGATTCAGATTCGGTGGAATTCCGCGTTTGTCCCCGAGCGCAGTTTCCTCTCGCAGTGAAACCTTGCTCTTGATACTCACCACCTGATGCAATAACGCGCGCGCGAGAATGACGTTCAGCGGAATGTGGAGCAGCGTGGTGCGGTGTCGCGCGCGCCAAGAAAAGCGATCGAATTTCACGTGCAACGGGGAGTTTGCGCTATTTTGCTGCATCGAAATCGCGAGCGGCGATCAGTGGTTACCTTGCAAATTACCTATCGTACTACAGTTATTCAGCGTTAGACACCGGCAGCAGATCTGCAATTAGCGCCGAAATCGAAGTTTAGGGCAAACAAATTCCGAACATGCGCGTCAGATCAAAATCAGAAAAGAGGAAGATTCAGAAAAGAGAATGCTAAAAAATAATCAGAGAAAGTATCTCAAAGATCGTAAAAAATGCGTAAAACAGTAATACCTAGATACTTTTTATATATTTATTTAAAATTATCGTTTTGCATATATTCTCCTACGAATAGAATAAACGAATAAATGGTTCCTAATTTATAAAATCCACTTTGGATGTGTTTTCAAGTTAAAAAACGACTTTCACTATTATGATCGTATCCATATCTCTTGTTTCAAACTGCCTCGCTGTTGAAGCATTGCCGAAATCTCGGGAAGATAAGAAGAAAATGCCATTTTGACATTTCACGCGTTAAAATTCCTGACCACAATCCCGACGCGACGTCGCGATTATCAGCCAGTTCGCGCACGAGCTGACTCGAGCGATCGTTATGAATTATTGTTGCGACGTGGCGCGATGCCGCGATAACCTAGCAATCCCACCCCTCCGTTTTACGCCCCTGTCGTTTATTGTCATGTTGTGTGACGCGCGCGGATCGCATGGTCGACATTTATTTATGCGAATCGCGCTCGTCGCGCATGCCGCAACGTTTCTCTCGTTCGAAGGAAAAGCTCGCCCGGTTGCACTCTCCTTCTGGTCCCTTGGTGGCGGAAAAGGCGGTTTCCGGAGAAAAAGAGAGAGACAGCCGGTTGTCGGCGGAAATTCGTCACGATAAGTATATAATCGCGGGTCGCGTTGTGGCGTGCGGAGAAATGCGTCGCGCTTTGCGTGGCTGAATAATATTCAGGAATCTGGCTAAGATGACGTGTAATTCGGCGCAGAAACTCTATCTTTTTTAGCAATTTTACGCGTCGAAGGTAGTAATTACGGAGAGAGTTCTCGCGTTACACTAATGGTGAATTATAATCCCATGTACCATATGCGAATGTATAATTAAATAGCCCTATCGCGGTTTATCGCTAAATTAATCCATATTTAATTTTGTCTTTTAATTTTCTGGATTAATTCTCATTTCTACGTAATATCTCGCCTATTAGCGCGACGTTGCGTTTGAGTAGATTATAAATCCACTCGCAGCTGGTCTTCTCGCGAATACTCTAAATTGTCATTTTAATTTATTTGGAAAGCTTTCCTGTTGATTAACATCCGTGTATTCTCGATCGCGTGCTCGCGATAGCTCGCATAACGTTCTCGCAATTTTTCATGCAAATTTTACGACTCTGTCTTATCCTTGAAATGTAAAACAGCATTAAAACAAGAAATTAAAAAAAAAGATTACGATTTTGAAATTGATATTTCATGTTAAACTAATCGAACTAGCATAAGTAAAATATTAGAACATGTAAAATCCATTATATTTTTAAGTAAAACGACTTTAAATAAATTGAATAAATTCTTCATCGATCGACTTTACAGACGCATACGTCAATCGATCAGTTTTAATAACATTTTTCTCGCTCACAGCCATCTATCGCCGGATGATAATAAAGATAATAATACGCTCGATGTAATCGTACGGCAAAAAAAAAAAATTACACAAACGTCAAGCGTAAAAATTCACACGATTCCTAGCGGAACATACACATTTATAGATATATGTATATACATTTTCCGTTATAAATCGCGTGATTTCACACCCATTGTTCGTACTAATTTTACACGGCGCGATACCTCCGTGACTTTCATCGCAACGGATCCCCGAGATTCGCTCACATGGCAACAAGGGGATCGTCGCATGCAACTGTATGTTAAATGATTAACTAGCGCGCTGATAGCGCAACCCCGCTGCATCTCGCTGCGCGCAGAACAGAAGCCGATGCGGGAAGCGAGGGGGGGGGGGGGGGGCCGCCAACGAAGGCACGGCCGGCCCGCGCTATCTCATCGCCGCGCACCGACTACTCAGTGGTAATGCGAGACCTCCGGCGTAATAAGAGACGCCCCGGTAATTATTACATTCCCGCACGTTGCAAGAGACGCGACCGCGCTAGAATCCGCAGGAGGCAGCGAGATGAGCGCATCCTCCGACAGAGGAACACGAAGCTACCGAACGGCCGAAGTCTTGCTGTACACACGCGAGAAACGCGTTTTCTCCCCTTTTTTTCCCCTCTATTCAGCTCCGACCCATCGCCACGCGCGATTTAATTAGACGCTGCGATCGGGGAGCGGGGGAGCGACTTGTGTTTTTCACGCGCAAGGCGAGACCGGCGACGCCGCCGATCGTCGCTCTCGATTCACCGTGAAACGAGATGCGCGGATCCTTTCGTATTAAGGAACCAAACGCGGACACGGAAAATAAATCGCGAGACTGACGCGCATTCACGTTCACGGTGACACGTTCGCCGAGGACGTGACTGACTCCGCCCGTGCGTCAGAGGCGGAAAGTTAATATCGCGAGTTTGTCTCCCCGTGGAATTTCCTCGAATTTGGGACGGCGACGTGATCAAAGCTTGTCGGGTCATAGCGTAGACCCGAAGTATCAAACTTCGTGACAAAGAGTGGCATCGAGGCGATGCTCGACGCACTTATTCACGGGCTCTGTTAATTGCACGAGCGACAGTATATCCGAAACATTCGCGCGTTTCCATCTTCATTGAAACGTAATGATCGAGTTCCCTCCCTTGCCACAACAGACTCGCCGACAGGAATTTTGAATTAAAACCAGCTGAGATAAAGGAGTCTTGAATTTTCGGAAGAGTCTCGCGGAACATGCGAGGAATGCGCGTGATACACATGTCACTGTTTCCGTAGAGAACATTAATAGAAAAGCGCGGTCTCTCTGTACATTTTAGTTGTTCGCCTATATTTGGCCAGGAATTTCCTGACAGAAGCTTTTGTACTTCCGTATAAATTGTATAATTAAAACGCACTTCGCTGCGACTCGCCGACGTTTATGCGAGAATTTGTTTAACCGAGATACCTGAAATTATGGAGAAAAAAACTTTGGGCGCAAAAAGCTCGCGGAGCATCCGAAGAATGTTCGTATCGTACCGCGTTCCGCGGAGACTTACTAACTGTGAAAAATAGTGGTAACTGAAATCTTCGCGATCGTACCTCAACGCGGAGACATGTACGCCTCGATAAAAGGGTAACACGATTGAATTGCGAGAGCGGAACGGCACGCGTCGCGGCTGATTTCGGTCTTACGGACGCGCGGTGTTTGTAGAAAAATATAAGTACGTCTCGCTGTAAATCTGTCGTATGCATAATAAAAGCGCGGGCTATATCGAGTACATTCGCCGCGGCCTCGTTCTTTTGCGGTCCGACGTTTTCTGAAGAATAATCTTCCTCGCATCGCACGCCCTTCACGCTCCGGCGTCGAAACGGACCACGACACGGCGCTTCGCGACGGTCTTCCCACACATTTCACAGTTCTCCAAATGTTGGAAACGGTACGTAATTATATTCAGCGAAATGTATTTTTGGGATCTCTATAAATCTCTCGAAATATCGTTGTTAGACCGACTGATCAAATTAAATCGAGATATTTGAACCTCGCTTGTTTGCGAGGAATATAATGATCTAATAATGATCTAACGATGAACTTTAAATTTAACGATAACGCGATAACATTACTGCACTTTGAGCGAAAGCAATGCATCATCATTCTAACAATTAATAATTTAATAATTGCATATCAAATGACATACTTTTCACAAAGTCAAAGAATATTTGAATCGGGCCGTCGTCTAGCGAATATCGACACTGACATTATCTTGATATTAGTGCGTTCCAAACTCATAGTATAATAATCATTCATGCACGTATCTGCTGCCTGTTTCGAATACTTCTCTTCTTTGAAGTGCGATAAGAACGTATCAAGCGAAGACGAGAGACGAGTATGGAAGCGCGCCAGAACTGATTTTCCACGCGTGTCGATATCGACAATGAGCCATAGAAATCAGTTGAACCCAGGACAAGAAATGCTGGACGATAATATTGAATGCACGATGGAACGACATTTTCCCGTTGCATACGAAATACGTCGCGAGGAATACCCACCCTCGATTTCTCGCCACCGCCGTCGCCGTCTAACGACGAAATGTTGCGTCCCGTGAGCCCGCAAGTCCGACGTCTAAATTATGGACAAGATGGTCGTATATTAATGTTGCCGCGGGCAAACAAAACGCGGCGAACAAACGAGGAGGGGCGCGAGGAGCTTCACTTTACTTTCGTCGAAGAAGCGCGAGAATTTTGAGTATCTACCGCACGGAAATCGTCGGGCGAAATAATCTTTACCGCATTTTAAGCGCGTCCGTCGCAATATTAAACGGGACAGAACCCGCGGATATTAAAAGATAAATAAAAGAAAAACTAACAACGAAAAATACGAATTCGATACAATCGTAACAGTATATCGTTAAAGAGACATACATAAATAAATGTGACGACAAACTCGAGAGAAAATAGAGATTCATAGAATATCAGTTTCGAAGAGATTCAGAGATACATGTCGAAATCTGATTTTCAAGATCTTCCATTTACACTTGATATTTAAAGTTGGAATAGATTTCATTCATCGAAAAAATTTTCAACCGCGCTGAAATGCTGTCGCCTCGACATTACCGCCACTTTTATCGGCTTGTTTTCTCAGATATCTGCAATATTGTGGCACGCTCCGTATGGTGCATCCGACAAGTGCCTGCGCGACAATCGAACGTGTCGACATTGACAGTCTCCGCGTATAAATCCGACCGTGCATAAATAGGACACTCATTTACATGGGAAAGATTGTACACGGGATATACCGGTGGTACCCAGGTGGTAAGATCGACTGGCGAGGAGATACACAGGTCGTTTTACTCTCCGCAATATATATTCTCCATACACGCCCCTTCGAAATATAACACTCGGATGCGCCAAGATCTCAAGACCGTCTGACGAAGATTCATTTACGAGGCATTGCGCACAAACGTGCATTCAGCCTTATTTTCTGCGTTTAAATTGCACTTATCGATGTTACGATACTGCATTAAACTTTAAACGCCGTTTAAACGAGTTCTCGTTTTATATACTATATTTCATAGCAATTCATGAAATTTTAATATAAAATTATTTTTGTTTAACTTCAACTTAATTTTATCGATTATTTTCACTTAAATATATATTTTGCTCTTATGTTTTTTTCTGTTTTTTAATTAACTATTTAAGCGCTTTCCAAAGTAATACAAAGTAAAATAAATAGAAATTATGTATTATGTTAAGACAAATTATAAAAAATAAGATGTCAGTTTATTCAAAAAATACATGTCTTTGCGAATAAGAGAATATATTTCGCATATCATGTCAAAAATATTTATTATTTGCTTTCTTGATAAAAAAAAAAATTATCTTTTATTATACAATGATTTTCTTGAAACTATTATTACGCATGTGTAAAATATCAAGTAAAATATTAAGAAGCGCAAAATATAAGGGACCTGTATGTTTTGCGCTTGTAGCGCGAATCAAGCTCCAATTATAAAAGAAAATCGACTACTATATTTCGGTTATCTTTTCATCGGTATGCCGGTCGAAACCTCATTTTCGATATCCGCAGCCTCGCAGGCGCATCACGTTTTGTGCCAACAGTTGGTGCAACGGTATCGCGGCATCATGAGATACGAGGGGATGAGAGAGGGCGAGAGAGGCTCGACGGAGAAACCTCACACTGTTCTTAGCATTCCATCGAGAATCACGGTTCGTGGCTCGTCTAACCGTCTCGAGCAAAATGGCATGCCGATGTGAGAAGAGGTCGCCAACGAGAGACGATGACGGAATCACGTTACCGCCGACATTACAACGCGCCATTGACGCTACTAACTATCCCGAACTTCCGCAAATTCTCGAAACGTAATTGGTCTTAAAGACGATCGCGTATCCCCGGTAGCAGGAGTTTGCGATTTGTTTTAGATACGTTCTGTCTCTATGCCATGCAACGTCCAGGAGCGACGCGTAATGTCAAAATTTCACATCATCCTAAAATAATTAGACATATATCAGACTTTTAAGACGCTATCTCACGCGAACTCGAGCGTAAGAGTCGCAAGTTCACTAAAACAACTAACGAACAAAGTTACTGCGAGAGCGGCGAGTGTGCGGTGTTCATTATCGATATTACTTCGTCGAGGAATGTCTTTCCGCTCGACATGGCAGGAATCGACGGACAAAGCTACGGCCACTATCGCGACTAAACTCGATACGCCGTCCACCACGACCATCCGTTTCCTATTCAGACATCTGCTTTGAATCATTGACCCACTACGCCGTGATGCCCGTCATTATTTAAAGACAATACTAAAAAAAAAAAAATCGTCCTCAGAGAAAATAAAATCGCAACACACTCGAAACTATTTACAGAAACTTCATGCTCTTCCATTTCTCATTTATGTGATCTTCATGTGCAGTTCCGCATGAATGAAATCAGTTAAATTCAAATATTCATATTTCATCTAAATAATCTTAATAATATTCTTTTGTAGACATTCCTCGCGTGTAATGTGAAAATAACAGCCGGATACGGTGCCTCGCGAGAAATCCTGGTGAAACCAAGCGGTTCACGGCTGGTTCTGTGCGCGCGAGCAGCCAAGCTCGGTTGACGCGATAATTAAATTTTCACCAACGTAGAAAAACGATGGGGAAGAGACGTCGCGACCGCGATACCTCATGGGAGGACGGCTTGAAATTAGAAAGAACATTCTGCGGAAGCTCACGTGTACTATCCGCGAGCCGGCTGACGGACGGCGAGGAGATGCGTTAACTAACCAGATAAACTTGCACGCGATGCTCCTACGCGAACTGCAAACCGGAATAATTTTTATGTAAACCCTTCGGACGGTGTTAATTTTGCAGTTAGTGAATGACTTAATCGTCAATGATGCAAATTGATGAATAATAGAATACGGTGGTGAAAAATCGCGGTAATGAACTTCACACGCAAGTTCCCGCAAAGAAACAAACGTTTGCTCTTAACAATAAATTAAATGTCGTCCTGTTCGTCAAGCGCTAATAGTTTACATACGATTAATGCACTGTTCTTTTACAATTCTGTCATTACACGTATTTGACATACTTCTCATTAATCAAATGCGTCTACTCTCAATATTAATCGGAAGAAGAATCAGACATAAAAGAAAAATATTCATTTAATGATCTCAGATTAGGGAAATAAGCGACAGAGAGAGAAAAACGATTAAATATTCACCGGCGCTTACAATTTGCCGGTGTTAGCCGGGCGTTTCTTTTCTCCCAATTAAGATAGCTAGTATGTTAAAGAAGAGAGTGGCTCAAGGCGGGGCAAATTAGATTTTCAGGGTCGAAGGAAGCCAACGGCAGTAGGAGATGGGCTTCGTATTACGCCACTGAACCCGCTGTGTACGCTGGAGATTCGAGGCAGACCGACCACGAGAGAGACCGAAAGGCGAGTCGGGCGAGCGAGAGAAGCGAGCGTATCGCTATTTCGCCTCTCTCCCGGCTGGCGATATAATTTTTGCGGTCGACAGAGCGGCGTATGACACGAGGGAAAATCATTAGCGTGTGTATCGTTCGCCGAGCGTAGCGACGAGATAATTAAATTCCTATTAGTCGAGGTTCTATTGGACGAAACGACGAGCGAAACAGAGTTGCGTTATCGTGTCGAGAGAAGAAAAAAAAATCGAGCGTCGTGACGAATAATTTTGAAATGATTTTATCGGGCGATGATCAACACACACCGGGCAATTACCGGTCTCGCTACGCGGAAGATGCGAAGCGTTCGAAAATTCCTCGACCGGGTCTAAAATCGCATTGTGGAACACGCGTATCTCTCGCAGTGGCGTAATTATTAGTTTTCTAATTACTTCGCGCGCGGGCATTTCGCGCGCAACTTTTCAGACCGAAACTGCGCAAAATGGAATTGTTGTTGCACAAAAAAAATGTAAAGATCAGAGACCGTGACGTAAAACAATTTTTACACGGTTTTTTCCATCGTGCATGAACAATTCCAAACGGAATTTGGAAACTCCCTGAATTTCGCCGATTTCCCCAATTAGAAAAAGCGTCCTATTATAGCCTTTAGACTGGAACATCATTATTATCGTTACTACTTCTAATTTCGTGGATATTCCCTGATGCTTTTTCATATTAATGACAATTTCAGAATCGCCTACCATAGAGTTACGCTCTCAGAGAAACGGCGACCGCGAGGAAAAATTATCGTTCTTACGCCTCGAACAATCGTGTCGTAAAAGCGCGTGTTTGCGCGGTTTACCAAAAATTCTCATTAAAGACTGCAGGAGCGATAGTACATGGCGCGTCTCACGGCAGTGTAATTAGAGTTTCCTAATTTTTCCGCGAACGTGTACAACGCGGTAAACGAGATTATTACCGCGCATGGGGGACTTTTATGTACCAAGAGGGCGAAAACAAAAGACTGCGCGAAGAAGACGTGCATAAAGAGATAATACGTGTGTGTTATACACACACATATATATATAAATACACACATATAGAAACTGTGCAACTCCGTGTGTGGTTACGACGAAGAAACCGGCACACACGACGAACGATGAGCATGCGAGCGTGGCAATCTCGATAAATTATAGGTGCAACCTCTACGGATACTTAAACATTTATGCCTTAATGGAATATGTTTTGCTCACTGCTGGGTCTGCCGAACGACCAGGCAGAGCCGGCCACAGTGTGCCAAATAATTCGCGCGCGCGCGCCGCGCGCAGAGCGTCTTAAAATTTTATTACGGCAATAAACTAAACCTCTCGCGGAGAGCGAGTGAAAAATAAGGCAGTTGGTAGCCGGGAGTCATGGTAAAAAGCTACGTCGGTGTTATTACATGGGGTGTGTGCGTCACGTGACGCGTGGGAAGTACTACTCGTGAAACAGAAGTCCAGAGTAGGGAGAGAGAGGAAGAAAGTGCATCTGTACACTGGAACAAATTTGCGTGATTTAAATGTCCGTCGCAATGCAAAATTTTCATTATTTTTTTCTTGAATTTTCCGAAAAATATGTATGAATGAATCAGCTGATAATTCGTCAAATGCCTGTACTTTCTTAAATATATCATGTAACTTTTGATACAAGCGGAGTAAAAGCGATTGTATAAAGTTATTCTTGTAACAATGTCTCTCGAATGAGAACGTTTATCAGCGTTTCTCCTTTCGTCGAATTGTTAGTGACGATTTCTTTGCATATACAAGTATCTAAAGTTTTGTCAATTGACAAAAAAGTGATTAAAAAATATCATTAGAGTTTCAAATAAAAATGCATTCCATTTATTTCCTATTAATAACATTAGACATCATAAAGCTTATTATGAATCGAGTAGCAATTCGATCGCAACCTAGATTAAAATCAACTACAGAATATTTAAAGAATGTTCTCAAGCACCAGTTTATCCAAGTAACGAGCAGTACGGCAAAAATTCATTCTTTATCGCAAAGTTGACCGCTATCTCGTTGATCAACTTTCGGTATACCGGAGGTATCGCTCGCGGACTACCTGCAAACCAATGAAATCGCCGCACGCGCAACAGAGGAACAATTCCGTCGCCGAGAGAGAGAGAGAGAGAGAGAGAGAGA